>MDKF010165930.1:0-14177 GCA_026770625.1 Nicotiana glauca
CGTTTTGAATTCAGGGCTGGACGTGGGGCTTGGGTTAAAACGTGTGGGCTGGGTGTTTTTGAAAGTGTTTTTGGGACAAAAATGTTTATACATATGTATAAATCATTTGTATTTTTTGCGGATAAAAATTGAAATTAAAAATTACTCTAATTAAACTTCCAAAATTATTTTGCTAATCAACTTGTAGTAGTTTTTTAATTAAAGCAATCAAAACTAAAATGAACTAATTTTTATGATTTTCTTCTATTATTTTTTGAAAATACGTTAATACTACTAAAAATGCAAAATTGAGAATCTTAAAGCATAAATGTTTTTTGTATTTTAATTATGAGTTATTATGTGACCAAAAAAGATGCAACATACTTCTTCAAATTGTAAAAATCATTTTATTTGATATTTTTTTGGAATAACTTGCTTAGGGTAAAAATCACGTGCTCACAGTGATTTTTCCCTATATATGAATTACTCCTAAAAATTCAAAAATAAAATAATTTTGTTCGTTCGCAATTGTTGTGAATTTTGTGACATTTTTCTTGTATTGTTTGCATTCATATGTGCATGTTTATTTCTTTAAATTAATAAAAATACAAAAAATATGTCGCATTCGCATTTAGGATTTAATTTTACAATTAGGGGTAAATTAAATAATAATTTTTTATTTATGAGAATGAAGAATCACAAAAAATATGTATTTTTGCATTTTTAGCATTTAATGTCTAATTATGTGATTTTGTTTTAATTGGTATTTAATTGGTTGGATAACTGTTAGTAGGAGTTAATTAGTTATTTTTGATAATTCAATTAGGTCTTGTAATTTAATTTAGGATCTTTAAGTGTTAATTTTGGAGCAAATAAACGAAAAGAGAGCAAAAAATATGGAAGGAAAATCGGATTGGGCCTCTTATTATAATTTGAATTAACCTGGCCCAAGTGTCTCATAAATCCAACCCAAAACCCACCAGGTCAACCCGACCCGGTCTGCCCCATAACCTAAACCCCCCCTCTTTCATTTTTACCTCTTACCAACCAAAAACCCTTGGAGACACCCCCAAGCCACCATACCCAAGAGAACAGCCCCCCCCCCCCAAATCTCATCTTCCTCGTCCCCCTCACGAAACCAGACGACCACCCTCGTCCCCCTCACGAAACCAGACGACCAACCTCGTCCCCCTCACGAAACCAGACGACCACCCTCGTCCTCCTTCACGAAACCAAACAACCAGCTCCAAACAACCATGAAATGACCAGCTCCAAACGACCATGAAGACCAGCTCAAGACAACCAAACGACCAGCAGTCGCGCCGCCTTCGACCACCCAGTCACGCCGAAGCTCCACCATTCTCGTCGTTAAACCACTAACCGCTCAGTCTTTAGTGTGCTAACGTCGTCTTTCTTAAGACGTTCATCTTTAGTCGTCTTCTTTAGTCGTCGTCTTCAGCATTTTTTGTTGTCATCTTCAGTCATCGTTCCTTAAAATGTTTGTTCGCTGCTCGTTGTTTCTTAAGACGTTCGCTGTTCGGACAGATTTTGTTTCCGTCGAAGTTGAAGTCTTCGTCCGAGATTCTGGTTCGATGTTGTTGATTTCGTTTAAAGTCGTGTCAATGTGCAGTTGTAATTGTTGCTTCATTTCGGTTTAATCGGAAAGCTCCTTCAGGTCTGTCTTTCACCTTCATTATTTTGTTAGTATGGTTCTATTTTAATGGCTCTGTAAAAATTCAGAGTTTATGGCTTGTTTCATTTTGTGTTCATTATCCTACCATGCTTTAGCTTCGTTTTTGAATTTCTCTTATTAAGTCATTGATCCGGTTTGTTTGTGATTATTTAGTAGTGGTCTGTTAAGCTTTTATGTTCCTTTGTTGTTCATCAGGTTTTGCATATAAGTTTAGTTTGTTTTCGATTTAGTGAATTTACAGTGCTCATTCATCTTTTGTCTAAGTTTTAATTTAGAATTGTGATTTGCTCAGAGCCATGGAATCCTTCATCTTGATTGTTATGCAGTTTGATCTAATTTGAGTTCAATTGTTGTTGAGTTCAGTGACTTGGATCTAATTGCTTGTTCTGTTAAGTGTGGAGTCTGAGATGAGCTTGATCCTGGTTCAAATTCAGTTTTGGTGTACTAGTGTTAATTAAAAGCTGGTTTAGTGTGATCAATTGATTGAGTTTGATTAGGTGAATATGTTATAGCTGATATGGTTTTGTACAGGTTAAAAGGGTATTGGGGTAGGATAGTAATTTCAGTAGGTACAGGGATATTTTGGGATTTAAAAGTGTAAAATTAATTAGTTTAAATATTCTGTCCAGTAGGTACTGACGCACCAATAAAATAATACATTTGTTTAATAATTAGTGGAAAACACAATATAATGGTATGGGGAGGTTTTAAGAGAAAGTTGATTAAACAAATATGTGCCCATAACCTTTGAATTAAAAATAGAACAAGACATATGGTAGTGGGGGACAAATGAATTAAAAGAAAATAAAACATGAAGTAATGAGGTTTAAGAGGGGATGGCCAGAGTGTTGGCCTGAAGTTTTTGGGTGTTTCAAGGGTAGCAAGGGGTCTGTTTTGGGATATAAATAAGGGAAGTTTGGGCAGAGTTAGGGGCTGGTTTTTGAACCTTGAAAATCAGTTTCTCAGAAAGTTTAAGAGTCAGTTAGTTCAACTAATACTTTTTAATTGAAAACTAAAGAGAACTTCAACTTTAACTATCAAGTTATATTTTCGAGTTCATCTTTTGGTTGTTGGTACTACATTCCGATTGGTATTTGCTTGAAACTAAGCTGTTTGGGGGGTTTCTTTTGGATCTACTGGATTAGTCTTTTGATTTATTTCAAGTTCAGTAGGGCCTATTTGTGTGTTGATTGTTGCAGTTGGTTTTACAACTAGTTCTGGGCTGTAGTCAAGTGATTTTGTAGTTGAGCTGTTGGTTTTCTACTGGTTTCATATTATTCCTGGGTCTAGTCTGTTGTTGGTGTTACTGCTATTTGTTGCTGCTGCTGATCTTACTCCTTCCTGTTGTGTTTCTAATCTACAGGTACACAAATTTAACCACATGACTGATGTAATCTTCAATTGAAAATGAAATGAAGGGGTGTTCCAAGTCTATGCTCAGTATGAATGCTTGTGGATGTAATTGGTTTAGAATCGGGTAGTTATTTAATTTCAGTGAATAAGAACTGTTTAAACTTAGACTGTTTAACTAGTATTGTCTATATTTGTTTAAACTTGTAATGGACTTTTATAGACTGTTCAGTTATCTCGGTTTGCTCCTATGAGTATGTGAATTCTCCAGTTAGTGATTTTAATTTGGTCTAATGCATTACTAGTACAGTATAGTATAGTGTGATGTAGATCCAAATTTCAGTAATGGTAAAAACAAGTTTGGGTTTCAGTGCTATTTGAACAGTCCAGTTTTCTATTTTAAATCAAAAATTACGTATCAGTAGAAGTAACTCAGCCCGTAATTAGTAACTAAAGTGGTATTAGGATTTGAGTTGATTAGTCACTAGTTTATCAGTTCGTTCTCACATTTTACTAGTAGGCACGAGTTGGGTTTGAACAAGACGTGTTAACATTCCTTTGAATATTAATGATAATATACTTTCCAAGTGTTGACTAAGTTTAACAAACTTTCGAGCGAGCATTATTGAATAAGGTTAGTCTTAGTAATTGTAAAAATGAATTCCGGATGGTTCTGAGTTTCATGCAGTAATTTCCAATAGTTCAATTTATCTAATAATGTTAGTTAAATTAGTTGGAAAATAGTTTGTTTGTTTTGATAATACTATTGTCAATCTCATGTTCTATTTGTAATCTCAACTTTAGTAATATTCACTAATAGAATAAGGAACGAAACAATCTCCCTGTGTACAGCTCGAGTGCAATTTTCCGTTTGCATTTGTTTTAATCTAATAACTAACAAGTTATGGCCTTTTCAAGCATGTTAATTAATTAGGTTTACTTTTATATAACAATAATAAAGAATATCATAGTTTACTTTAGGATGGACCTTTAAATAAAATATGAGACGAGCCTCGCCAAATAAAACGCACAAACTGCGGGGCCCTCAATAAATGGTTATAATAATTACTTAGAATTCAGGACGATCCATCTAGCAAATTTTCACAGCCTTCCCTCAAAGAATAATAACCCGTTAGTCTCTTTAGGCACATGTTTAATAATTTTACCTTCTTAAAATTCGGGTGCACATTTATGTGACCCAAATTCAAATCTCAACGGAGTCGAAATGTGTCGATAACCACGGGTGCATTGATGTGACGTAGTTCGAGATGCGTTTTCACGACGTTGAAATTCTCATTGAAAAATAATAATAAAAGCAGCTCAAAGTTAAAAGCACATATATAAAACATGTATTAAAATCAGATAATTTAGCCAAATATAACAGTTAAGAGACACGGAACTCGGGAATGCCTAACAGCTTCTCCCGGGTTAACAGAATTCCTTATCCGGATTTCTGGTTTCCTCTTCAATAAATGAAAGTTTCCCGTACTTCAATCAATGAAAGTTTCCTCTTTACTCCTTATTTTATTTTAATTTTGTTTTCTTCTTTTCTTTTTTGAACAGTTCCCCTTATGCCGGTCTTAATGACATGGCATGGATGACGGATATTCCGAACTAATAGTGAAAGAGGTAGAACATGAAGAAGAGTCGAAATACGATGCGTATGAAGCCTTCGAAAAAATTAACAGATAATTAAGACAATTTGAAGAGAAACCCAAGCCCAACTTAAATGACACGGAAGCCATCAATCTGGGGGATGCGGATGACATTCGGGAAACTAAAATAAGCATCCACATTGAACCAAACATCAGGGAAGAATTAGTCAAAGCACTTATTGAGTTCAAAGATATTTTTGCATGGTCATATGACGACATGCCAGGTTTGAGCACCGATTTAGTGGTTCACAAATTGCCCACTGACCCGGCATGCCCTCCCGTCAAGAAAAAATTGAGGAAGTTCAAAACCGACATGAGTGTGAAGATTAAGGAAGAAGTAACCAAACAGCTGAATGCCAAGGTTATTCGGGTTACTCGATATCCTAGTTGGTTGGCTAATGTGGTGCCAGTGCCGAAGAAAGATGGAAAAATCAGGGTATGTGTTGATTATCGCAATCTGAACAGAGCAAGCCCAAAGGATAACTTCTCGTTACCCAACATCCATATCTTGATCGATAATTGTTCCAAACATGAGATCGGGTCTTTTGTGGATTGCTATGCTGGGTATCATCAGATTCTGATAGATGAGGAAGATGCAGAGAAAACAGCTTTCATCACGTCATGGGGAACTTATTGCTATCGGGTAATGCCATTCGGTCTGAAGAACGCTGGAGCAACGTACATGAGAGCAATGACTACTGTGTTTCATGATATGATACACAAAGAGATTGAGGTATACGTGGATGACGTGTTTATAAAATCCAAACGTCAGGCAGACTAAAGAAGTTTTTCCAAAGACATCGAAGGTATGACATTAAGCTCAACCCTGCTAAATGTGCATTTGGTGTTCCATCTAGAAAGCTGTTGGGATTCATAGTCAGTCGGCGAGGCATTGATTTAGGCCCGTCAAAGATCAAATCCATTCAGGAGTTGCCACCTCCAAAGAACAAAACCGAAGTGATGAGTTTGTTGGGAAGGTTGAATTATATCAACAGGTTTATCGCTCAACTCACCGCGACTTGTGAACCCATTTTTTGGTTACTGAAGAAAGATGCTTCAATAGAATGGATGGAAGAGTGTCATGAGGCGTTTGATCAGATTAAAGGGTATTTATCAAATCCACATGTGCTGGTTCCACCCGAGCCAGGGAGGCCGTTGATTCTTTATCTAACGGTCTTGGAGAATTCATTTGGTTGTGTACTGGGGCAACGCGACATCACAGGCAGGAAGGAGCAGGCCATCTATTACCTCAGCAAGAAGTTCACGGTTTATGAGGTTAAGTACACTCAACTTGAGAAGACATGTTGCGCCCTAACTTGGGTGGCACAGAAGTTGAAGCATTATTTGTCATCTAATACTACTTACCTTATATCTCGTCTGGACCCATTGAAGTATATTTTCCAGAAGCCCATTCCCACAGGTAGATTGGCGAAGTGGCAGATTTTGCTTACGGAGTTTGACATTGTTTACGTGACTCGTACTGCGATGAAAGCACAGGCGTTGGCGGATCACTTGGCCGAGAATCCGATCGATGAAGAATATGATCCGTTGAGGATGTATTTTCCTGATGAAGAAGCGATGCTTGTCGACGAGCTAGAGTTGACTGAAGAACCAGGATGGAAGCTTTTCTTTGATGGAGCTGCAAATTAGAAGGGAGTCGGAATAGGAGCGGTACTTATTTCCGAAACACGGCATCATTATCCTGTTACGGCTCAGCTACAGTTCTATTGTACCAACAACATGGCCGAGTATGAGGCATGAATTTTGAGCTTACGGTTAGCTGCGGACATGGATGTCCAGGATGTTTTGGTCTTGGGAGACTCGGACCTCCAGGTACATCATATTCAAGGCAAATGCGAAACACGGGATTTGAAGCTCATACCGTATCGACAATGCTTGCACGATCTATGTCAACGGTTTCGATCAATGGAGTTTCAGCACATCCCTAGAGTTCATAATGAGGTTGTCGATGCTTTGGCCACCTTAGCATCAATGTTGCACTATCCGGATAAAATCTATGTCGATCTGTTGCACATTCAGGTTCATGATCAGCATGCTTATTGTAACATGATAGAGGAAGAACTGGATGGCGAACCATGGTTCTATGATGTCAAGGAGTACCTCAGGATGGGGATATACCCGAAGCAGACCACAGGAGATCAAAAGAGAGCCATTCGGCGGTTGGCAAATGGATTTTTCCTCAGTGGAGGGGTGTTGTACAAAAGAACACCGGACTTGAGATTACTAAGATGCATAGACGCCAGTCATACCGTGACAGTAATGACAGAGGTGCATTCTGGAGTTTGTGGGCCACAAATGAGTGGATATGTATTGGCAAAGAAGATTCTTCGAGCAGGATATTATTGGCTCACTATGGAGCGAGACTGTATCAGTTTTGTGCGTAAATGCCGTCAGTGCCAGATACACAGAGATTTGATTCATTCTCCACCGACAGAATTACACACAATGTTTGCACCGTGGCCTTTTGTTGCATGGGGGATGGATGTCATTGGACCTATTGAGCCAGCAGCTTCCAACGGTCATAGGTTCATTCTGGTGGCCATCGATTATTTCACCAAGTAGGTCGAAGTAACCAAGAAAGCCGTGGTGGATTTTGTTCATTCCCATCTCATATGTAGATTTGGGATCCCAAAGGTGATCATCACGGATAATGGTGCCAATCTTAACAGCAGTTTGATGAAAGAAGTATGTCATCAGTTTAAGATTACACACCGCAATTCCACCCCATATCGTCCCCAAAGCGAATGGAGCGGTTGAGGTAGCCAACAAGAATATAAAGAAGATATTGAGGAAGATGGTATAAGGGTCCAGACAATGGCATGAAAAGTTACCATTTGCATTGTTGGGTTATCGCACTATTGTTCGTAATTCAGTAGTTGCAACTCCTTATTTGTTGGTATATGGGACCGAAGCAGTGATACCGGCAGAGGTTGAAATTCCGTCTCTCTAGATTGTTGCTGAGGCTGAGATTGATGATGATGAATGGGTCAAAGCCCGATTTGAGCAGTTGAGCTTGATTGATGAAAAGAGATTGGCAGCAGTATGTCATGGCCAATTGTACCAAAAGAGGATGGCAAGAGCATATAATAAGAAGGTACATCCCAGGAAATTCGAAGTGGGGCAACAAGTGTTGAAATGAATCTTTCCACACCAGGCCGAAGCAAAGGGGAAGTTCGCCCCAAATTGGCAATGGCCGTTTATTGTGACCAGAGTGTTGTCCAATGGTGATTTATGTTTGACAGATATTGAAGAAAGATTTATAGACATCGCTATCAATTCTGACGCAGTCAAGCGATATTATGTATGATTTCTTTTGGTTGTAATTGTTTTTGTTTGTTTGTACTTGGCATTGTATCGGAGAATGAAATGACGGAGGCAATTTGTTCTTCTATCCAAACACTTTAACCCTTGCTTCCCCTTTTGAGCCTTATTTATTTCTTTCATACCCCTATTTTGGAATCAGTAATGAAAATGAAAAAAAAGAAAATGATAACAAAAAAAAAAAAAGTAACAAGAAAACAAAGGAATTGCGAACTACGTTCGACCTGATTCCTCAAAGAGGATACGTAGGCTCCTCACGGCTCGGTCATAGTGTAATAAAAATCAAAAGATCCCCAAGCAAGAAAAACTGGGGCAGAAGTTATGTTTTAATTTTGGGAAAGAAATTTGATTCCAAGAGTTGTAACATTTTACCCATCAAAATTATTTTAAAACTCTTGATGCCCTTTTCTTTTAAGCCATATACCAAGAAGTTCAATCCCCATCTGATGCCCAAAAAGACCTCCCGATCAGTATCCGAGAAGTACCAAGTCAAGCGAATGGAAGTCGGGAATAACACTCTGATCCCCAGCAGAAATAGGATCATAAGCTGAAGAGAATTGATAGCCAAAAGAATCCTCAGCAGAGAGAGTCTTATCGGTAACACTCCAATCCCCAGCTGAAGTAAAATGAGAGAGTCTTATCGGTGAAAATCTTCACAGGCACCATAAGGCGACGAAAGTTGAGAGAAATAAAATAAGAGAGTCTTATCGGTAAAAACCTCCACAGGAACCATAAGGCGACGGGAGTTGAGAGAAATGAGAGAGTCTTATTAGTGAAACCCCCTATAAGGGCACTATGAGGCAACAAGGAGTCAAAAAGGGGTAAAACAAGATAATATTGACAGAAAGGATCCGTCGAGGCATCAAGCAGAAAAAAGATGCGTATTCGCAGAAGAGTTGGGTTACGAGGCCTTTGAAATGCAAAGTAGGTCCATCAGAAAGGTTGATTGATATAAATAGACTGTGTTGGTTAATCCATAATGCATGACATGATCATTGGGGTCAGTTATACCGTTCAGATAAGTTCTTTTCCTTTTTCTTCTCCCCAGTTGTTCGGAAAGACTTTTCTTTTTCTATCCTTTGAAGTCATCACTTTTCATTTCTTTGTTTAAAGATTTTTCAATGGTAGTTTGTTTTTGAGAAGGATTTTCATAGCTTACTACCCGTCTCCAAGATGGTTCAAAGCAAAATATGGATAGGACAGGCCAAAGATAATGCAATAGAACGAGAAAGATGTTTGTTGCAAGACCAAATGATGGATTAGTTTAGGATTTCGGGGAAATCATAAAGGAAAGGTGGCAAAACAACAATTGAGAGGTTTGGAATAAGGAATCGTCAAGAGGGTCGGAAGTTATCGGTCAAGTTTCAAGATGGTCGGACGACGACCAGTAGGAATATCATACCCAGCAAATAATATCATCCCCAGCAAGTTTTGATAGTATACTGGAGCGTAGAGCAGGGAAGGAGAAAAGGAAAAACCATCCCCAACAGGAGTGGCATGACCACTCACCACGTTTTAAACTAACAAAATTTTCTTTGATTTAAAGCAGGTAAAGGACATGTTATTGATGGCGGAAAGACTTGCCACAAGGAAGATCATCAAACCGGGGCAGAAAATTTTCTTCCATGTTTGAAATTTTCTTGAAATCGGGTACCCATCGGAGGAACGAGGAAAGCAATTCCAGTTTTAAGGGAAAGCAAGATAACTCGTCTCAAGGAAAGCAATCTCGGAGGAGGACAGTACAAGCTCTGAGTGAAGTAGTCTTGGAAGAAGCAAGATGAAACAAGTCTTAAGGGAAGTGGTCGTTGAACCAATGTTATCCCCAGCGGTTGAAATAAGGAAAATAACAAGTCTTAATGGAGTAAGATAATTCCCCCAGCGGTGTTATCCCCAACAGTTTTTCAGAGGGATGAAACACAAGTTTAAAGGAAGTGGTTTCGAAGAAGGAGGTTAACACCTGCTTCAAGGAAAGTAGTCTTTGAAAGAGAAAGATAATACATTTCGAAAAGTGTTATCCCCAGCAGTTCGCAGAAGACAAAACAGGTTTGGACGGAAGAAGTTCTGAACAAAGATAATTCAAGTTAGAAGGAAAATGGTTCAGGAGGCAGGAAGGAACAGCGGCGATAGAATGAAGTTCAAGTGGATGAAATCAGGAGCCCGCTTGAAGAATGGAGGTTATTATATACTTAAGATGAAATTGAAATCAGGAGCCCGCCTCGAGAATGGAGGTTGTTATTTTTAGCAGAAATCAGGAGCCCGCCTGGAGAATAGAGGTTATTATATACTTAAGATGAAGTTGAAATCAGGAGCCCGCCTGGAGGATGGAGGTTATTATATACTTAAGATGAAGTTGAAATCAGGAGCCCGCCTGGAGAATGGAGGTTGTTCTTTTTAGCAGAAATCAGGAGCCTGTCTGAAGAATGGAGGTTGTTATATCTTTAAAGTTAAATAAAGTCAGGAGCCCGCCTGGAGAATGGAGGTGTTACATTTTAAGTTGAAGTCTGAAGTCAGGATCCCGCCTGTAGAACAGAGGAATACATTTCAAGTTTGAAGTCAGGAGCCCGCCTGTAGAACATAGGAATATATTTCAAGTGTGAAGTCAGGAGCCCGCCTATAGAACAGAGGAAAACATTTCAAGTCTGAAGTCAGGAGCCCGCCTGTAGAACAGAGGAATACATTTCAAGTCTGAAGTTAGGAGCCCGCCTGTAGAACAGAGGAATACATTTCATGTCTGAAGTCAGGAGCCCGCCTGGAGAACAGAGGAATACATTTCATGTCTGAAGTCAGGAGCCCGCCTGGAGAACAGAGGAATACATTTCATGTCTGAAGTCAGGAGCCCGCCTGGAGAACAGAGGAATACATTTCATGTCTGAAGTCAGGAGCCCGCCTGGAGAACAGAGGAATACATTTCATGTCTGAAGTCAGGAGCCCGCCTGGAGAACAGAGGAATACATTTCATGTCTGAAGTCAGGAGCCCGCCTGGAGAACAGAGGAATACATTTCATGTCTGAAGTCAGGAGCCCGCCTGGAGAACAGAGGAATACATTTCATGTCTGAAGTCAGGAGCCCGCCTGGAGAACAGAGGAATACATTTCATGTCTGAAGTCAGGAGCCCGCCTGGAGAACAGAGGAATACATTTCATGTCTGAAGTCAGGAGCCCGCCTGGAGAACAGAGGAATACATTTCATGTCTGAAGTCAGGAGCCCGCCTGGAGAACAGAGGAATACATTTCATGTCTGAAGTCAGGAGCCCGCCTGGAGAACAGAGGAATACATTTCATGTCTGAAGTCAGGAGCCCGCCTGGAGAACAGAGGAATACATTTCATGTCTGAAGTCAGGAGCCCGCCTGGAGAACAGAGGAATACATTTCATGTCTGAAGTCAGGAGCCCGCCTGGAGAACAGAGGAATACATTTCATGTCTGAAGTCAGGAGCCCGCCTGGAGAACAGAGGAATACATTTCATGTCTGAAGTCAGGAGCCCGCCTGGAGAACAGAGGAATACATTTCATGTCTGAAGTCAGGAGCCCGCCTGGAGAACAGAGGAATACATTTCATGTCTGAAGTCAGGAGCCCGCCTGGAGAACAGAGGAATACATTTCATGTCTGAAGTCAGGAGCCCGCCTGGAGAACAGAGGAATACATTTCATGTCTGAAGTCAGGAGCCCGCCTGGAGAACAGAGGAATACATTTCATGTCTGAAGTCAGGAGCCCGCCTGGAGAACAGAGGAATACATTTCATGTCTGAAGTCAGGAGCCCGCCTGGAGAACAGAGGAATACATTTCATGTCTGAAGTCAGGAGCCCGCCTGGAGAACAGAGGAATACATTTCATGTCTGAAGTCAGGAGCCCGCCTGGAGAACAGAGGAATACATTTCATGTCTGAAGTCAGGAGCCCGCCTGGAGAACAGAGGAATACATTTCATGTCTGAAGTCAGGAGCCCGCCTGGAGAACAGAGGAATACATTTCATGTCTGAAGTCAGGAGCCCGCCTGGAGAACAGAGGAATACATTTCATGTCTGAAGTCAGGAGCCCGCCTGGAGAACAGAGGAATACATTTCATGTCTGAAGTCAGGAGCCCGCCTGGAGAACAGAGGAATACATTTCATGTCTGAAGTCAGGAGCCCGCCTGGAGAACAGAGGAATACATTTCATGTCTGAAGTCAGGAGCCCGCCTGGAGAACAGAGGAATACATTTCATGTCTGAAGTCAGGAGCCCGCCTGGAGAACAGAGGAATACATTTCATGTCTGAAGTCAGGAGCCCGCCTGGAGAACAGAGGAATACATTTCATGTCTGAAGTCAGGAGCCCGCCTGGAGAACAGAGGAATACATTTCATGTCTGAAGTCAGGAGCCCGCCTGGAGAACAGAGGAATACATTTCATGTCTGAAGTCAGGAGCCCGCCTGGAGAACAGAGGAATACATTTCATGTCTGAAGTCAGGAGCCCGCCTGGAGAACAGAGGAATACATTTCATGTCTGAAGTCAGGAGCCCGCCTGGAGAACAGAGGAATACATTTCATGTCTGAAGTCAGGAGCCCGCCTGGAGAACAGAGGAATACATTTCATGTCTGAAGTCAGGAGCCCGCCTGGAGAACAGAGGAATACATTTCATGTCTGAAGTCAGGAGCCCGCCTGGAGAACAGAGGAATACATTTCATGTCTGAAGTCAGGAGCCCGCCTGTAGAACAGAGGAATACATTTCAAGTCTGAAGTTAGGAGCCCGCCTGTAGAACAGAGGAATACATTTCAAGTCTGAAGTCAGGAGCCCGCCTGTAAAACAAAGGAACACATTTCAAGTCTGAAGTCAGGAGCCCGCCTGTAGAATAGAGGAATACATTTCAAGTTTGAAGTCAGGAGCCCGCCAGTAGAACAGAGGAATACCTTTCAAGTTTGAAGTCAGGAGCCCGCCTGTAGAACAGAGGAATACATTTCATGTCTGAAGTCAGGAGCCCGCCTGTAGAACAGAGGAATACCTTTCAAGTCTGAAGTCAGGAGCCCGCCTGTAGAACAGAGGAATACCTTTCAAGTCTGAAGTCAGGCGCCCGCCTGTAGAACAGAGGAATACCTTACATTTCAAGTTTGAAGTTAGGAGCCCGCCTGTAGAACAGAGGAATACCTTTCATGTTTGAAGTCAGGAGCCCGCCTGTAGAACAGAGGAATACATTTCATGTTTGAAGTTAAGAGCCCGCCTGTAGAACAGAGGAATACATTACAAGTTTAAAGTCATGAGTCCGCCTGGAAAACAGAGGAATACATTCAAGTTCAAGACAGAAGTCAGTAAAGCAGAGGGTTACAACAAAATGTCCCCAGCATAGATTCCACTATAGAAAATCAGAAGGAAGACCACAAGTCGAGTCAGAAAGTATAGAAACATCAGAGGAAACAAGGCCACCAGAAACACCGGAAGAGCAAGTTTAAGAGCTAGACAAGATTTTGTAACTCATAGACTAGTTTAGTCTAGCTTCTTATTTTTCGTCTTAGCATGGTGTAATAAGGAGGTCAGTAAGCAGTAGCAGCAGCAACAACAGTAACAGTAAAACTACAGTTTCTTGATAGTCCCAGCTACCAAAGCTTCCCGAACTACATTGACCTGATTCCCTTTTAGCCAGGGATATGTAGGAAACCTTTGAAGCACAGGTTCGGTCAAATGTTTTCAAAAAAAAATGCTCCACGTGGATTATTCAAACGGGCAAAAATCGCTCGTATCCGCTCACTTTATCTTTGCACAAAAACTCTTCGTATTTTCGGACAAAGAGGGGCAGCTGTGAGCACGTGATTTTTCCCTATAAATGAATTACTCCTAAAAATTCAAAAATAAAATAATTTTGTTCGTTCGCAATTGTTGTGAATTTTGTGACATTTTTCTTGTATTGTTTGCATCCGTCTGTGCATGTTTATTTGTTCAAATTAATAAAAATACAAAAAAATATGTCGCATTCGCATTTAGGATTTAATTTTACAATTAGGGATTAATTAAATAATAATTTTCTATTTATGAGAATGAAAAATCACAAAAAATATGTACTTTTGCATTTTTTGCATTTAATGTCCAATTGTGTGATTTTGTTTTAGTTGGTAGTATAATTGTTAGTAGGAGTTAATTAGTTATTTTTGATAATTCAATTAGGTCTTGTAATTTAATTTAGGATCTTTAA
>MU736417.1:13475-29293 GCA_026770625.1 Nicotiana glauca
TGTACCATCTTCACTACACCAAATGGTTAAGTTTGAATGGGATCGTCAGGAGATCGTGGTCCACGGGGAGGACAATTTTTGCAATACTATTACACCCTTTGAGGAAGTCGAAGATGATAAGGGCCCGTGGGTGTACCAAGTTATGGATACTGTACCAGTTGCCAAAGTCCCAGAAGGGGAACATGTTCCTGTGCCTAAAGTGGCTACCGCGTCTGTTATGATAGCGACAGAAATGTTGAGGAATGGATTTCTAACTACAAAATTCACTAGTTGAATAATTCACAGTCCTTATGTTTCAGAATAGTTTCCTTATACAAACTATTTTATACGTAAAAAAACAAACAAAAACCAAAATAGATTCAGGACTTGACTTCAACACAGTTCAAAATAGTAGATCCTTATGTATTCCTCCTATCGCAGTTACATCAATCCTTCACAATATACAGGAGATCAGAAGCGGTACCTGAATTACAGTTTAAAACGAAGGAATGATCAGCAATTGAAATAAACAGCAGCAACTCAGCAGTAGATCAAATCGACACAGCAGTTTCAGGAACGATTTTAAATAAAATCACTTCGCAAATCTCAGGAATACACCACATCAATCCAGTGATAGACAGAAGAGGAAAACACTAGTGGAAACCAACCAAAATTACTTGAAAGTCGACCAGGATTTCTTAGAAAAATGATCAGCCACCAAAATTAAACAAAAAATTCTTTGCCACTACCGAAAATGCAAAAATCAGCTTACTAATTCAATGGAACAGAGCTCTTTAAAATTTTTACTACATTTTACTTGTTGTTTTTGGATTTTGGAAAGTTTCTATTGTTTTTGTTTTGTTTTCTGTATAAACTAAGAGCTAAAGGGAAAATTTTGGATTTAAAATGAGGATCAGATCTAGAAAGGGTTTTTTTTTAGAGGAATTTTTTTTTTGGAGGTCCCAAAAACTTGTGAATGAAGTAAAGGCATTGCCCTTTTATAGGCATCTAAGGTAAGCATCAAATTTTTTTTTTTTTTTTGGATTTCTATTTTTCCCTCCTTTTTTATCCTTTGACCCTTTTATTTTCTAACTTATAACTCAAGTACCCTTCTCTAGAAGCTTCTAAGGGTTACACATTATTCTTATGACTATCAAATTTCCATAATGCCCTTGAATCAAATCAAAATTAATGACTAACCTAATCAGCTATAGCCCAACTCCCTATAGATAATCACCTGATCAAAGAACCCTTAACTTCCAAAAATATTAATTCAATCAACTACTAACTATTGGACAATTATTAACCAATACTGATTAAACACCAGATTAATCGAATACCAACTAGCTATTTCTAATCATAAAGGCTATCAGCAATAAACCAATTAACAGGCGACATAATCTTGAACAATTAAACTTAAAACTCAAACCAACTAGAATTAGAATCAAACACATATCCCAGCTTTCACACATGCAAATAAGCAGGAGGCAAGAAAGAAAAAATGAAATAATAAAAGAGAAAGAATACTAGAAAACTCACTGGAACATAGAACTCCGGCTAGTTGACATTTTTCAAAATTAACCAACTCTAGGGTTATTTGAGCTCTATTGGTGATCAAGTCCTTATGAGGAAGTCCAGGGATCCTCTGACATCATTTATATGCACTTTGGTTATTCTAGGGTTTGGCCAGAAAAATTGAAATGGATATTTGAGCTATTCCGGCCACATTCAAGCCAAGCGGCTATGGGATTCGTGTAGGGGAGGCCAAGGCGGGTCTATGGTGTTATTTGGGGGTCGTTTGGCGTGACCAACGTCGTGGCCGGAAAATCTTCAAAGAAAGATTCGAGCCGGTGGGGGCTGATTTGAGGGAAAATGGTTGCATGGTTAGAAAGAGGAAACCGAGAAGGGTAACTTGTGTATTTTTGGTGGCCACTGGCGTTGGTGGCATTTCCCGCCGGCGAGGATTCCAGCGAGGATTCCGGCGAGGATTAGGGTTAATACGAGGAAGACAAGGCCTGGTCTTTGACCTATTGAAAGGTCTCCGACCATTTTATGAAATTTGAAAGGCTAAATCTCAGCCATTGGATTAAGGAGAATCGACGGTTGTAATTGAATGGCGCCAAAACGACACCGTTTTGGGGTTGGGTCTTGGATCAGACAGGGGAAATGGGGCTTGGGCCTGGGTGTGTTCTGAAGGGAACTTTGTTTGGGTTGAGATATTTTGGCCCAAAATTTACTTAATCTTTCTTTATTTTTTGATTTTGTTTTTCTTTTATTTCGTTTTGCTTTTGCATTCATTTTCCTTTTTTTTTTTTGTATTTTTACTTTGTATTTTTCTGATTTTGTAAAAATTAAAACAAAACCCTAATTAAACTATTTAAATCCTAAAATCAATTGTCAATTAAAATTGCCTAAGAACTACTTTTGTGATTCTCTTAAAATTTTTCTAAAATGAATTAATACCTACTTAATACCAAAATGTGAAATTAAAATCCTAATGCAAATGCATATTTTTGTATTTTTTTTAATATGAATTATTATGCAATCAATTAACACAAAAATACAACAATTATCAAAAAATGACACCAAAATACACAAAATTTGTAAAAATAAAGAAAATTCATTTTGTTTGAATTTTTGGGAATAATTTGCTTAGGGCAAAAATCTCGTGCTCACACTCGGAACATAATCAGTCACACCATGCCACTCGATTCACGGTACACCTGGCATAGCCAAAGTGACTATCTTAGCATGACAGTCTAGAATAACATGACACGGAGACAACGAATCCATGCCTAAAATGACATCAAAATCTTCCATGCTCAATAGCAATAGATCAACTCGGGTCTCCAGACCCCCAATAGTCACTACACACGACCGGTACATACGGTCTGCAATAACAGTATTGCCTACCTTCATAGATACATGAACAGGTAAAGCAAGAAATTCTCGGTACGTACCCAAATGATGAGCAAGATATGAAGACACATAAGAATAGGTTGAACCGGGATCAAATAATATAGAGGCATCTTTGTGGCAGATTGAAACAATACATGTAATGACAGCATCTGAAGCAATAGCACTTTTCCTGCCTGGAATAGCATAGAAACGAGCCTAGTTACCGCCTGATCGACCTTCCCCTCTAGGGAGACCCCTGGCTGCCTTACCTCCACCTCTATCTGGCTGGGCGGGTGGTGAAGTAACTGGAGCAAAAGTCGAGGGCTGACCCCTCTGCAGACATGAGCTAGAAACACAACGAGGATACTGCTTTCTCATATGTCCAAACTCTCTACACTCATAATAACTCCTAGGTGTTGGGGAACACGATTAAAGGGAACTTTTTGCACTGGAGTGACCAGTAGAATGACCTGGCATGGAAGAACCCTGGATAGATGGGGCACAAGATGAACTCTGACCCGGGAGGGCACTGAGTGATGACTGGCCCTGCTGAGACCCATGATAACTATAACTGTAAGATGCCCCATGATACTCTGGATAGGCCGACTAAGAGGTCCTGAAAGAACAACCACTACCATGCTAGAATTGGCCCCTCGAAAGAGTACCACTGAAACTGCCAGAACCTCGAAGCCTCTTGGCCTCCCTCTCCTCTCGATCCTGACGGAGAACCGTCTTAATATCTTGAGCTATATCAACTAGATCCTCGAATGTATCACCCAATAATCTCTCTCTCTCTATTCATAAGAATATTAGGCAGGCTCCCA
Organism: Nicotiana glauca; assembly: GCA_026770625.1. Classification (NCBI taxonomy): domain Eukaryota; kingdom Viridiplantae; phylum Streptophyta; class Magnoliopsida; order Solanales; family Solanaceae; genus Nicotiana; species Nicotiana glauca. Next base: position 17,177 of record MU736417.1, read on the forward strand.
CTATGGAAAGAATGGACTAAGAGGGTCCCATTGTTGGATAGCCTAGACTCCACCCCAGGTTTTATCTAAGATAGTGAGAATTCTTTAGTAAAGGCTTTGGAAGAAGCCTGTATAGTTTGGGAAAGGGTTTTGATTGATCATAAGAAGAATCTATATCTTCTCCAAATCACGGGTATGGCTATCGATATCGTGAGAATTGGCATGTAGGTTGGAAAGAGTATAAAATTATCTAGAGCAGCCAATGAGATAGAAGAAGAGTCATGAAAAGATCTAAAAGCCAACTTCGATGAAGTAGATAGAGAAAATAATGTTGTTTCAGAGTGTATCATTGTATGTGATAGTTCATGTGACATTGTCTTGCAATCTTCCTCTAAATGTCTTTAACAAGGTTGTTTTCCCACTGCCAGAAGGCCCTATTAAGGAAAGAAGTTTACCCTTCTTGTTATACCTTGGAAAGCATTATCTGTAAGTGATTATCCAGGAACTAAATATGGTTTGCGTGATAAGCCTAAATCCCCCACAATCAATCGACAAAGCTTCATGCAACTAGAGCAACCTTTGAAGATGCTCGGACTTGTTCACCCTTTCAATTTCTCAATATCTTGTTCATTCGCAACAAAATATTTTCTTTATGCACATGATACTATTTGTTAAAAATTCCTAGTCTTGGTTTTGATTTTTCAGATGTAGTACGCTTTCTCTAGGTCGATAAACACCAAATGAAAATACCTCATCCTCTCTATGTATTATTCCACCAGCCTCTCAACAAGGTGAATAACTTCTGTAGTCTAACGACTCAGCATGAAGCTTAACTAGTTCTCGAAAATAGACACAGTCCTCCTTACCCTTATTTTCACCACCCTCTCCCTAAATTTGATATTGTGGCTAAGAAACTTGATCCATCTATTATTGTTGTAATTTTTGATATTATATTTCTCCTTGGACAACGAAATCATCATACTCCACCTCCATTCTTCGGGCATATTTTTCGCGTTAAATAACCTAGGGAACCATTCCAAGCTTACTCTGCCCACGTTCTTCTAAATTTTATCGAAATTAATTTTATCTGGGCCGGTCGCTCTGCCCCTTCTCATCTTACGCATAGCCCTCTCGACCTCTTCAATTTTAATACACCTACAACACCCAAAAAATCACGACGACTCCCTGAGCACTTCAAATCACCCATCACAATGTTCTTGTCTCCATCTTCATTCAAGAGTTTATGGAAGTAAGTTTGCCATCTTTGTTTAATCTGTGCCTCTTCCACCAAGAATTTTCACTCATCATCTTTAATGCACCTCACCTGGTCCAGATCACAAGACTTCCTTTCTCTCACATTGGCCATCATGAATAGTTTTTTATCCGGTCATGATCTAAATCCTACCATAAGGCCGTGATGGCGCCTAGCCAAACTTGCTAAGCAATCCAACTCACATTCCAAAAATGAAGTCCATTAATTAAATTGATCTTAAAATAGCATAAATAAATACAATGATAATCCAAAAACAGTAATAAAATCTCATAAAGTCATAACACGACATAAACGCGACCAACATCATAGAACCTCAAGACTAGGTAATACAAGTAAATGAATCTACGATAAGAGAATAAGTCTAAATATATAACCAAGTGTTTAAAATATGATAGACAGGAATATTACATAACATCATCAATAATGTCACCCTTATTTCACCTCATGTGCACATAACAATAGAATGCCTCTCTTGTTTCGCCACATGTGTATATCGCCATCTATTGGCCCAAGCTTAGTTGAAGTTTTGAAGAATAACAAATGAACTCAGTGAAGGACCAGGTCCATCTTAGGAGACATAGTGGTTATGGCCCATGCACATGAGATGCACGTGAAGAAGATAAATCTTTGGGATCAAGCTACAATATCTTCTGATTATCTTTTGAATTGATCAAAAAAATTGCATATGGGATAAGGAGAAGAGGTCTCCCAATGATAATAGAACACATCCGGATAAGGGTTGGAGTTTGGATTGGTCTAGGACTCAAACTCAATGGAGGATCATAAATTGAGTTACAATCCAATTCTAATTACTAATCTAATAAATAACTGAGTTGTTCTCTTTTACAGGTATGCACATACGCTGAAGTTGAGCAAAATTGAGAGCAAAAGAGCAAGGCTATTTTGCAAGCAATTAATGTGAGATTGAGTGTGCACGCATGCAGCTACTTGAACAAGATAGAAGAACTAGTTCCATTGTGTTTATTCTTATTCTAGTTCAATTGTAGTAGGTGATTTAAAACTTGTACCTTTCCCGCTTTCATAGAAGCAATTGTATTAGGTATTTTGAGTATTCAAGTTACAGTTAACTTGAAGTTGTCGCAGCAGTTAGAGGCTGGTTGCCACAATGGGATTAGAGTTAATCCTTAGGTTTACAAGAGTTTTGTAAATGCTGTTTTTGGCTCCTAGAGTTTAGTGGATGTTTGGGAAAATCCTACTGAGTAGTAGGTCGTGGTTTTTTCACCTTTTGAGCCAGGTATTTTCCACGTAAAAACCATTGTGTTCTTTTATTTTCTATATTTTAAATTCCATAAACAGTAGTAATTAGAACACCTAGAAGAACCAGGTTCTTCTAGATCAAAAATTGGGTACCATACAAATTACCCCCCCCCCCCTCCTTGTGTGATATTAATGTTTGGAACATCAATTGGTATCAAAGCGGGTTATCGTTGAAGAGGCTAACACGTTAGGAAAAGATCAACATGAGTGCACCACCTGGGAACTGGGAAGGGCAATCTACTGCCAGGCCTCCACTGTTCGATGGACAGTACTACTCATGGTGGAAGAATACGATGAAAGATCACATCATAGGAGAAGACTATGAACTCTGGGACATAGTCACTGATGGTCCCTTGGCAACTACAATGAAAAATGAGGAAGGAGTGGAAGTGCCAAAGACAAGGGCTCATTGCACTGCTGAAGATTTGAAAAAGTGGGAGAAAAATGCTAAGGCCAAGAAATGGCTTGTGTGTGGACTAGGTCCAGATGAATACAGCAAGATCCAAAGTTGTACAACTGCAAAAGAGATATGGGACACTTTGCAAGTGGCTCATGAAGGAACACCTCAAGTGAAGAGATCTAGAAGAACATTTCTATATTCTCAATATGAGAATTTCACCATGAAAAATGGAGAAACCATTCAAGAGATGTACACTAGGTTTACTACATTAACAAATGAACTTAAGTCTCTTGGAAGAGTTATTCTTGAATAAGACAAGGTTGAGAAGATCTTGACAAGAGTTCTTCCAGTTGCTTGGGAAAGAAAAATCACTGCCATTCAGGAGTCCAAGAATATGGCCACTCTTAGGCTAGATGAACCGATTGGGAATCTTACTGCTTATGAACTGAGAAGGCAAACCAGGAAGATGGATACACCCAAGAAGGAGAGAAGTTGGCTCTCAAAATTACTGAAGGTTCAGACCTAGAAGATAATGAGATGGCTATGTTCACTAAAGATTTCAAAAAGTACCTGATAAGAGGAAAGGGTTCATTAAGAGGTACAAACTTCAACATGACAATAGCTCCTGAAAAACAGACAAATGATGGCTGCTATAAATGTGGTAAGACTGACCACATGATCAAGAATTGCCCTCAATGGGAGATTGAGTGGAAGAAAGAAAGGGATGAACGAAGAAACAAGAAGAAGGAACAGGTTCAACCCAAGAGAAACAAAGGTTCAACCAAGGCTATGGTTGCTGCTTGGGGTGAAACCTCTGATGAAGACTCAGAAGATGAAGCTGAAGAAGAGCATGCTCTTATGGCCATTGGAGAACCAGATGATGAGCAGAAGGTAAGTATTCTGCATCTCAAAGACAAAATTAAATTTCTGTCTAAAGAAAGGTTGGCTGAGCTATTATTAGACTTCATTCATGAGTCTGAAATAGTTAATAATGAAAAGGAAGTTCTGTCTAGGGAATGTGTTATCCTAAAAGCAAAATGCAAAAGTCTAGAATCTAAGGCTGATGGGAGTGATAACAAAAATGCTGAGTTGAAGAACCAGGTTCTTGAACTTGACAATAGTATTCTAGAACTCAGGTCAGAAAATCTAAAAATGAAACTAGGAACAGGAAAGAAGAAAGTTGATCACTCATTTCTCACTCTAGAAGAAAATCTAGGAAAAATGAAAGATGAACTGTATAAGAAAGATGAATTGATTAAGGTTCTAAAAGAAGATCTAGGAAAGGTGAAACATGAACTAGACAGAATTGGCAAATGGAACAAAGCTTCTGATGCTCTCTCATGGTTGCAAGAGCATCACAGTAGCAATAAAAGAGGAGTTTGGCTATGGGACTCAAGCTCCAAAATGGGACCCCAAAAACAAGTACCTCACTCTTCCTGAAAATAAGATCTGCACACACTGTGGTAAGACTGGCCATTATAAAAATGTATGTAATGCAAAGGAAAAGGCCAGTCAAAGGAACAAAGTTGTTGTTCAAGAAAAACACAAACTGCCTAGGTGGGCAAGAAAGAATCTGATTTATCCTTTTGCCCATAGAAAGGGGCCCAAACTAGTTTGGGTTCCTAAGACTAACCCCTGATTTCTTTTTGCAGGCTCAAGTGAAAGAGAGTAGCCAAATATGGTACATGGATAGTGGCTGCTCAAAACATATGACTGGGAACAAGGACCAGTTCCTTTCACTTGAGAACCTGAAAGGGGGTAATGTCTCCTTTGGAAATGGAAAGAAAGGTGAGATCATTGGGGTTGGAAAGGTAGGTAAGACAGATTCTCATTCCATTGAGAATGTCTACTTGATAGATGGCTTAAAATATAGCCTAATAAGTTTGTCACAACTGTGTGATAGAGGTAACCTTATAGCTTTCACCTCTACCAAATGTTTTGTGATTAACCTTACCATTGACAAAATTATTTTGTGGGGAAGAAGAGTTAACAATATTTACATTGTAGATTTATCAACTCCTTCAGAAAATAAACTCACTTGTCTAAGTGTGCTAGTTAATGATCCTCTCCTGTGGCACAAAAGACTTGGCCATGCCAGTCTGAATTAGCTAAACAAATTAGTCTCCAAGGACTTGGTGATAGGGTTACCTAATATCAAGTTCAAGGAAGACAAAGTTTGTGAGGCATGTGCAAGGGGGAAGCAGGTAAGGTCATCCTTCAAATCCAAGAAAATGGTAAGTACGTCCAAGACATTGGAACTGGTTCATATGGATCTTTGTGATCCAATGAGAACCATGAGCAGAGGTAGAAAGAAATATGTGATGGTGCTTGTTGATGATTATTCTAGATTTACCTGGGTACTATTTCTAACATCCAAAGATGAGGCATTTGAAATGTTTACTGCCTTTGTTAGAAAAACTCAGAAACAATTAGGAAATCAACTTGCATCCATTAGGTCTGATCATGGAACTGAATTTGAAAATGTAAAATTTGCTAAATATTGTGATGAAAATGGTATAGATCACAACTTCTCTGTCCCTATAACTCCTCATCAAAATGGTGTAGTTGAAAGAAAGAACAGGATCCTTGAGGATATGGCAAGGACCATGTTTCTCTCTAGCAAATTACCCCACAGCTTCTGGGCAGAGGCTGTAAACACTGCATGTTACATAATAAATAGATGCATGACTAGACCTCTTATTGAGAAAACTCCCTATGAGTTACTTAAAGGGAGAAAACCAAACATATCCCACCTTAGGGCATTTGGTTGCAAGTTCTATGTGCACAATAATGGAAAAGACTCCCTAGGTAAGTTCGATCCCAGAAGTGATGAGGGAGTATTCTTGGGATATTCTTCACATAGCAAAGCATATAAAGTATTTAATAAAAGAACTCTGTGTGTAGAAGAAAGTGTGCATGTTGTATTTGATGAAACTAACATTCTTTCTGAGAGACAGGAACATGAAGATGAAGACATTGGCTTGGTAAGAGAATTGACTGAAGCGGTATCAAAAGAAGGAACAGGTGATGGAACAGGTTCTTCCCGTCTGGGCAACATGACATGGGGAACTAATCAGAGAGAAAATGAAACAAACTCTTTACAAGAACCTGTTCATGAACCTGTTGCTCATCAACAGAACACAGGAGAATCATCTAGTAGAAACCAGTTGTTGGTGAAATCTCACAAGTATCAAAGTTCTCATCCCATTGAGAACATTATTAATGATCCAACATCTGGAGTCAAAACTAGATCACAATTAAAGAATCTGTGTGCATTTAATACTTTTCTATCTCTTATTGAACCTAAAAATATTGTTGAGGCTTTGCAGGATGCAGACTGGTCAATGCTATGCAGGAGGAACTCAATCAATTTGAAAAAAGTCAAGTCTGGCATCTAGTTCCTAGACCCAAGGACAGGTTAGTCATTGGCACCAAATGGGTCTTCAGGAATAAACTTGATGAAGATGGAACTGTTACAAGAAACAAGGCAAGGCTAGTGGTTCAAGGCTACAGCCAAGAGGAAGGAATTGACTATGATGAGACCTTTGCTCCAGTTCCAAGACTAGAGGCAATCAGAATCCTCATTGCCTTTGCAGCACATATGGAATTCACTCTCCATCAGATGGATGTCAAAAGTACCTTCCTAAATAGCTATCTCAAGGAGGAAGTGTTTGTGAAACAACCTCCAGGATTTGAAAGCACGGAATGTCCTCAGCATGTGTACAAGCTGGAGAAAGCTCTATATGGGCTCAAACAGGCCCCAAGAGCTTGGTATGTACGACTATCAAAATTCCTTCTAGAGCATGGGTACAAAAGAGGTAAAATTAATAGCTCTTTGTTCCTAAGGGGAAAAGGTAAAGACCTCCTTGTTGTACAAATATATGTTGATCACATAATATTTGGGGCCACTATTGATAGGTTGAGTAAGGACTTTGCTAAATTAATGGAAAGTGAGTTTGAAATAAGTATGATGGGTGAATTAAATTTCTTCCTAGGCTTGCAGATCAAACAAAGTCCAAATGGGACCATGATCCATCAGCAGAAGTATACAAAAGAACTAATCAAAAAGTTCAAAATGGAGGACTCCAAATAAATAGATACACCTATTGCAACTGCCACTAAATTAGATATTGATGAACCTGGTTCATCAGTTGATCAAAAGTTGTATAGGGGTATGATTGCTTCACTTTTGTATCTTGCTGCCAGCAGACCTGACATTGTTTTTAGTGTAGGACTTTTTGCTCGTTTCCAGGCAAATCCAAAGGAGTCACATTTGACTGCTGTCAAGAGGATACTGAGATATTTGAAAGGCACCACAGATTTGTATCTTTGGTATCCCAAAGGTAGTAATTTTGATCTGGTAGGATATGCTGATGCGGATTATGCAGGTTTCTTAGTAGACAGGAAAAGTACTTCAGGTATGTCACATTTCCTGGGGTCATGTCTAGTGTCATGGGCTACCAAAAAGCAAAATTCAGTAGCCCTGTCTACTGCTGAAGCTGAATATGTTATTGCTACCTCTTGTTGTGCTCAATTGTTATGGATCAAACAACAGCTGGTAGACTTTGGAATTGAACTGGGGTGCATTCCAATATTTTGTGATAACACTAGTGCTATAAGTATGACAAAGAACCATGTTCATCATAAAAGGACCAAGCACATAGATGTTAGACACCACTTCTTAAGAGATAACTATGAAAAAGGGTTAATCTCCAAAGAATTTTGTGCTACTGATAAACAAATAGCTGACATCTTCACTAAAGCACTGAGTAGAGAAAACTTTGAAAGGAACAAATTGGAATTAGGGATGATTAAGATCACCTAAAAGGTCCAGTTCAGAATGCAAAATGAAAAAAAAATTGAAAAAAAAATGTCGTTAGGAGTTCTTAATTCAATGTAAATATCTAGACTAATTCTTACTCAGTCTCATACTTTAATTAGTATACTCCTGTGACATGTGTTTATATGAATCTTTAATCTCTTACAAAGTTTTTCCATTCTGACATTTGAGGCATGATCAAGAGATGTTTTACTTGAAAAACCTGGTTCATCAGTATATACTCATGAGAAAGTTCAGGTATGTTTCTATACTTTGCACAATTAGAAAGATAAAAGTACCAATCATGAGCAAAAGTCGTAATTACACCAAACTTTCAGAAATTATATCCGTTGAGCATTGAACCACTTTCATTATCCTAGGAGTCTAACTAAAACGGGATTTTTTCCTAAAAACTAGCGTCACTCATTAAACTCTAAAGAGACCGAAGTTCTAATTTGATTAGACTCCTAATTGACCACTGAAAAGGCTGTAGTTACAAGATTAATCATGATACCTCTTTAAATACACTCCACACCTTCTCTCATCACTCATAACCGTCATTCACTTCTTAAACACTACTGATAAACCCCTTTCTTCTCCAAAAATTCCCAAAAGATTTCCAAAAATTCTCCGCCATGACTAATCCTCAAGACAATCTTGGAACTCCCCCACCTGTTTCCCCTAATACTTCATCATCAACACCTCCAGTTGAAACCCCAAAACCCAGATTCCGTCGGCAAAAGATGTTAGCCAAAAAAATTGTAGCATCCGGTCCTCTCAGAAAATCTTTGAACGAAAAAATAAAGGCCAGTCAAAGGAAAGAGGTTTCAGATGAAGAATCTGACTCAAGCTCTGAGTATGAAAAGTTCATCTCTGCTAGTGAAGGAGAAGAACTTGGGTCTTCTGACAATGACAAGAGTCAAGAAACCTCAGGTGAGGTAAACACTTGTTATGTATTTTCTGATATAGTAGAGAAAGAAGATTTGTGTTGGTGGGTTCTGTGAAAAATGCTGAAGGGGCTGAGTCTAGTAGGAGGAGAAAGAAAAAGAAAGGGGAGGTTCTTGCTATTTGTGGTAGTGTGGCTTAAAGTTAGGGGGGAAGCGGATCAGGAGAGGCTACTGAGGGACTTGTTCAAATGAGTAAGCAACAAGAAGAACATGGTTCTTCTGTGGAGGAGACTTTAGCAGATATGCTAAAGAAAGTAGGGGCCAGTTATGACCCAAAGAAGCGCAAGGCATCTTCACAAAGGACCCCAGTTGCTTCTGAACCCACAAAGAAAAGCAAAGTAACATATCCCAAGACTGCTGCTACTTCTGTACCTAGGGAAAGAGTTACAAGGAGCAAATTAAGGCAAAGTGAAGCAGAACTATAGGAAGCATTAGAAAAGAGTAAGAAAAGGAAGAAGGAAAAGGGAAAAGAAAAGGTAGTAGAAAGTTCTGGTGTTGCTGAAGAAGAGGAGGAGGAGATGGAACTGGTCCATCAAGAGAGAGGTACAACTATAGAGGTTCCCACTGCCAAACCAAAAAGAACCAAGACTCATGCAAAGAAGTCTTCAAAATCTGTACCTGTTGAAACTTCTTTGGCTAGAAGAACTAGGTCTGCAGTGAAGGGAAAACAAGTGAAAATTACTAAAGAAGAAGATGAAGAGTGGAGTAGAGAAGAAGAAGAAGAAGAGGAGTCTGAACAGGAGCAAGATCATTTTGTTATTTTTAGCAGGAGGAAGATATTGAAAGGAAGGTTACTGAAAGACCTGGAGGAGCCAGGCATGCTTAGGTTGTTGGATGTTTTAGCTGCACAGGGTTGGATCGACATGGTCCTTCAGATAGATGGAAAACTAGCCAGAAGAAAGCTGATTGAATTCATGGCAAATGGCTCTGTGAAAAATAGGCTAGTGACCAGTGTGGTAAAAGGCATGAAGGTGAAGTTTGATGCACCTGAATTGGGAAGGATTCTAGACATTCCAAGTGAGGGCAATGATGATTACACCAGGAAAAGGTGGCCTTGTCTAGATGATCTGCCCTCAGCACTCCAAATCACCAGGAACTTCTGTGATACAAAGGATGCTGAAGAGGTGCATGAAGAAAGATTTGTTAAAAAGAGTGAAATGAAGCCAGAGTATAAAGTGATCTTTGAGTTTTTGAACAAATGTCTGCTGCCTAGACAGGAGAGGAGGAACATTGCAAATTATATGGACCTGGTTCTCATGGAGTGTCTTGTGAGGGGTAAGAAGATTAATTGGCCTGCTTTCAAAGTCAAACTACTGGACAGAGTCATCAATGGTTCAAAGGCTCATGCTACTCCTTATGGATTCATTTTGACAATTGTACTGGACAGGTTGAACGTGCCTTTGAAGAAATGGGAAATGGCCTCCAGTAAGAAGCACTTTGGAATCAAGACTCTCCAGGCTTGTGACTATCTGCTAAGTGTAGCCCCTGTTGAACCTGGTTCATCAGTGAAGACTCCAGTGAATAGTAAGGTTAGGGCTTTGGTTCAATAATGTGGGACCAAAGATGCTGAGATTGCTAGGCTTCAGGATCGTGTGGCTGAGTTGGAAGAAGAAAGGAATGGGCTGAAAGCAGAACTAGCAAAAGAAAAGGAAAAGAGTGAAGGGATGCTACAAATAATGCTCAACCTACTCCAATCCCAACCCCCTAGTTCTTCAAAGCCTTAGCCCTCTTTGTCCTAATTCTGAACCAGTTCAGTTAATCCCCAGTGACCCAGATTAGGGATATTTCTTGTTTTTGCTCATGGTTGGTGGTTTTTGTTCTTTCTTTTTGTGGACTGTCTTGTAGAAGCACTTCCTTATCAATGACAATTTGCATTTCTCTTGTTTTATGATAATTCTGCTCTTAATAGGTATTCTTGTCGAGTTGATTTTTGATTAACTAAAGCATGCTTTCACTTGCACTTGCCCCAGTGGCCATGAGTAATGATTAATATTCTGGGTTCACATGTTTATGTAACTTTTCGATGATGCCAAAAAGGGGAAGATATTGTGCTTAAAAAGATATTGTGCTTAAAAAGAAATTGTGTTTATTTTCTGAACAGTGATGTTTATGACCTAATTAAATCTGGCCCTTAATGATAAGTTAAATTTTTCAAATGATGATATTTTAGCTGAGTTCCATAGGATCTCTGATCAGTAAAAGCACAGAGTTTGTCATCATCAAAAATGGGGAATTTGTTAGCCCAAGCTCAGTTGAAGTTTTGAAGAATTACGAATGAACTCAGTGAAGGACCAGGTCCATTTTAGGAGACACAGTGGTTATGGCCCGTGCACATGAGATGCACGTGAAGAAGATAAGTCTTTGGGATCAAGATGCAATATCTTCTGAATATCTTCTGAACTGATCAAAAAGATTGCATATGGGATAAGAAGAAGAGGTCTCCCTATGATAAGAGAACACATCCAGATAAGGGTTGGAGTTTGGGTTGGTCTAGGACTCAAACTCAATGGAGGATCAGAAATTGAGTTACAATCCAACTCTAATTACTAATCTAATAAATAACTAAGTTGTTCTCTTTTACAGGTATGCACATACGCTGAAGTTAAGCAAAATTGAGAGCAAAAGAGCAAGGCTATTTTGCAAGCAATTTATGTGAGATTGAGTGTGCACGCCTGTAGCTACTTGAACAAGATAGAAGAACTAGTTCAATTGTGTTTATTCTTATTCTAGTTCAATTGTAGTAGGTGATTTAAAACTTGTACCTTTCCAGCTTTCATAGAAGCAATTGTATTAGGTATTTGAGTATTCAAGTTAGAGTTAACTTGAAATTGTCGCAGCAGTTAGAGGCTGGTTGCCACACTGGGATTAGAGTTAATCCTTAGGTTTACAAGAGTTTTGTAAATGCTGTTTTTGGCTCATTGAGTTTAGTGGATGTTTGGAAAAATCCTACTGAGTAGTAGGTCGTGGTTTTTTCAACTTTTGAGCTAGGTGTTTTCCACGTAAAAATCCTTGTGTTCTTTTATTTTTTGTATTTTAAATTCCGCAAATAGTAGTAATTAGAACACCTAGAAGAACCAGGTTCTTCTATATCAAAAATTGGGTACCACACAAATCACCCTCCCCCCTCTTGTGTGGTATTGACGTTTGGAACATCACCATCGTTATTTTGCCATGCGGGCAGCCCGATATAATGCCACCCTTATTTCTCCCCACGCGCACAGTAATATACACAAGCGCATGCCAAATACCTAGTGCTGACCACCCCAGTCAATCCTTTCAGCATGTCCACAACTTTCACAATGTCACAAAAATAATAATTCTGAAGTTTCATTAAGATATAAGCTCACATATTATCAATAAAATGTATAAGGACACAACCATAACATAAAATTGCCAGCCACTAAACCCCCCCCCCCCCCCC
>MU736417.1:29542-41012 GCA_026770625.1 Nicotiana glauca
AGCAATGTCCGTTCTGCGATCATGAAAGCCACCAGCACACCAGCAAACAAGTGATCCATAACAAGGGAAACAGTCTGAAACCACCCCAAAACGCACCTGAGGACCCCCGGACCTCGTCCAATTGTACCAACCAATACCAAGACTTAACGCGGACCTACTCGAGTACATAAATCATACCACACAATATCAAAAGTACGAATTATACCTCAATTCAAGACTAAGCAACTAATCCATACTTGCAAATTCAAAACTTGCACCGAGCATGCCTAAATAACTCGGTATGACCTCAAATTTTGCATATAAGTTTCAAATGACACAACGGACCTTCCAACTCCCATAACCACAATCCAAATTCGATATAATAAAAGTGAATTCTAGGCCAACCCTATGAACTTTCCAAACCTCCAACTTTCAAACTTTCATCAAATAGAACCAAATCAGCCTAGGAACCTCCAAATATAAAATCCGGACACTCAAGTCCAAAATTATCAAAGGAGCCTATTGGAATCATAAAAATTCTCTTTCAAAGTCATCTATACAAAAATCAAACTCTGATCAATCCTCACAACTTAAGCCTTCGACCAAGGGATTTAGTATCCCAATTCAATCCAAAACTTCCTTAAAACCAAAGCAACCACCCCAGAAAGTCACATAACAAATAATACACCTATGGGAAGCATCAAATATGGTAACAAGGCTCAAATATATAAAACGACTAGCCGATTCATTACATACCCCCTCTTTTTCCCTGAGTTCTTCATACAAACGGCTAAATACTGTAGTCTTAGCATCTGTGACAGTTAACCTTGATTCCTTCTTAGATGATATATGTAATTGAAATAAGCCATAACATATGGTGCATTTATGAATTTTTCCATGATATTTCATGCATGATTTTTGAGAATTCTCCATGAAATACCACCATTTTATTGTTTAATATTTTATGTTAATGGGTGCAAGATCATTTATCCTCTATGTCAATATTGACTAAGTAGTATAAATACATGCATCCTTAAAATTCTTCTCAAATAATATATATATATATATATTGAAGATAGTGATTGCAACTTTGCATGTTGCCGACAATGTAGATTTGTACCATTTCGATAATTTTTTGCAAGAAATGGAGAGAATAACTTATCGTATTATTCCAAGAGGTTAGCAATATAAATACATGTCTATCATGTTCTAACTAAGAAAAAACAAAAGAGATTCTTACAAATCTGCTATCTTTATATGTGTTATGTATACTACTAAGAAAGAGTTCGTTCATTATGTAAAAAGTCTACATTCATTATGTAACACTTCCCCTTAAACTAGAGCATATATATTAATCATGCCCAGCTTGTTACAAAGGTAATTAACTCGAGTTTCATTCAATGGTTTAGTGAACAAATCAACTAGCTACTCTCATGTCTTCATTAGCCAGTGAAAATCAAATTCTCCTGAATCGTCTCACAAATAAAATGTCGGACAACTTCAATATGTTTGGTTCTTTCATGATACGCTGGATTTGAGGTAATATGGAGCGCAACTTTGATTATCACACCAAAGTTTTGATGGACTAGGATACTTCAACCCAATTTTAATTAAATGGTGATGTATCCACATTATCTCACATGTTGATTGTATCATAGATCTATACTCAAATTCTGCACTGGACCAAGATATAATATTTTATTTCTTAATTCTCCATGACACCAAGTTTCCACCGACAAAGACATAGTAACCAGTAGTATATCTTCTATCAATCATAGATCCAGCCCAATCTGCATCTGTAAAACAATCAATGCGACAATGCTTGTGAGTTCTATATGATATGCAAGTCAAAGGGATCCTTTTAAGTAATGTAGGATCTTATCCAAAGCCTCCCAATATTTAACTGTAGCCGCGGACATGAACTCGCTAACCCAAAATACTACAAAATCAATATTTGGACAAGTCATAGTGAGATATTTTAATCTTCCAACTAACGTCCAATACATATCTGGATCATTAAATGGATTGCCATTATCTTTTATAAGATGCCAATTAGGAACCATTGGTGTACTGCAAGTCTTGGCAGCTAATGTACCACTTTATGCTAGTAAGTCAAGAATATACTTTCTCTATGATAGAAAAATTTCTTTCTTGCTTCTACTTATTTTTACTCCCAAGAAGTATTTCAGTTGTCCCAAGTCTTTCTTATGAAACTTGGCATGCAAGAAATACTTAAGAGAAGAGATTCCTTCATAATCACTCCCTGAAATAACAATTCCATCCACATATACAACAAGGAGTATATATCCAAATGTGATTGCTTGTAGAAGACTAAATGATTACATATGCTCTTTTAGTCCATATTCTTGAACTACTTTACTAAATTTACCAAACCAAACCCGGAGACTCTATTTCAAACCATATAAGGATTTTTTCAAATGACAAACCTTCTCATACTCCTTGAGAAACAATACTAAGTGGCTTCTCCAAATACATCTTTCATAGAGATCACCATGAAGATATGCACTTTTGATACCCAATTTATGCAATGGCCAATTCATAAGCAACTAGAGAAATGAACAAGCGAAAAAAAGTAAGTTTGATAACCGGAGAGAAGGTTCCTAAATAATCCACCCCATAAGTTTGAGCATACCCTTTAGCCACAAGTCTGGACTGAACTCTCGCCATAGAGCTATCAAGATTATCTTTAAACATGAAGACCCACTTGCATCCCACTATTTTATTTTCACTAGGTAAATTCATTAAATCCAAAGTGTGATTTTTCTCTAAGGAATACATATCCTCAAGCATTGCTTCAGACCATCTAGGATGGTTCAAATCCTCCTTCACCGTTTTGGGTATATAAATGGAGTCTAAAGACGCAATCGAAGATCTTGATGTAGAAGACAAGTGATCATATGAAACAAAAATAGCAATGGAATATGTGGATTTTCAAACACGTATAGCTTTGAGAAGAGCAATTGGAAGTTCAAAGTTTTTTGGATAATCAAGTGGAGGAAAATCTTATGATGAAGGAATTGGTGCAGGACATATAACATTTGTCTGTTGCCTCCATGAGTAAAATTGAACATTGGAGGTCTTTCTAACACAGTTGGAGTAGGTACTGAAGGAATAATAGTCAATTGGTGCTCGATTGAAGAACTAGGAATGGATGAACATCATCTGGTTGTTTTGTCAAAGTATGGGTAACATATATACTAGCCACTCATCTTTCCCCTTGACTTGTAGAAATGGGAGGTGCATAGAATAATGATCTCTGAAAATACCACATCAGTTGACACCAAATATTTTTCAAGTTCAGTAGAATAACACTGATACCCCTTCTGAAGGCAAGAATAGCCAAAGAAAATACACTTCAATGCCTTGAGATACAACTTGGTAACAGATGGTTGAACAACTCGAACATAACATGTTCTTCCAAACACCTTAGGTTCCATAGAATATAATGCCTTGTTTGAAAAACCAACACTGTAAGGCACATTACCACTATCACGACTCAAACATTCATCTTGAGGATCGTGATGGCGCCTAGTATTTAAGACTAGATAAGCCTAACACATGATGAGATCAACAGAATTAAACCACTTTAACTAATTTAATATAAATTAAATGGCATACCATAGCTAAAAAAGATTAATAGTCATGCATCCCTAAAACCGGTAGTACGGAGTCTAAGATCTACTGCGACTTCAATAGAAATCTCAATTACAATACTATTTGGAAATAAAATAAACAATAGAAAATGATCACTAGAAGGTGTCTCAGAGGCCTGCGAGCGTCATCCAGGTATACCTTGAAGTCTCTACAATGTCTGAATCAACTCACTAGAATCAAACAAAGTCTGAGGTACCTGTATCTGCACAAAAAGAAATTCATTCAAGGAGGTTCCAAAATTCACCAATTCATAATGGGACGTCAAACCATGATAAAGTGCTTGGATATATTTGTGTGTCGTGTCGTACCTGCTTTTTTGACATAGGGCTAGATGCTTTATTGTATTGCTAGTGTCCAGTTATGTTTGGATATAAATATATATCTTTAGTGCATTGCTTACCTTCTATTTTAGTATTTTGAAGATTAATTGTGCGACGTTTGAGCTCAATTGTGTCATTTTTATATGTAGGATTGTTGAAGGATGAAAATGCATGAAGGTTGCACACATGGATGTCAAAGACACATAAAAAGATCACAAAAAGGCAAAAAAGTTGGACCAGGCTACAGACCAGGCGACGCCAGCTCCCAAGAACGCTCCACACTAGGCCTCGCGAGCTCTGAGGCCTGGTCCCTTCCCAAATCGTACATTAAACATTTTCTACTTGGATTTGATCTTGGGGACTCCGACCCTAACCTATAAATATCCCCCAAATGTAATTATTGATGGGTTTGTCAATTTTGGAGGCGAGAAAAGTCAAAGAAATAGAAACAGAGCACGGATTCATCGATTCTTCCATCTTTTATATACTATTCATACTTTTATGTTTAAAAATAATATTTTGATTATTGTATTGAACATGAGTGACTAAGAACCCCATTATACTGAGGTTATGGGTCGTTATTGACTATTGTAGTTTGATGGATTATTTTACTTGACTTATCATATTAATTTATTTATTCAATCTTGAACTTAATTAATTTATTGTGTAGCCAACAATTGAGTACTATCTATAAATTTATAGTTAAAATCGAAAGTGGGAACTATAGATTCTATATAACATTAAGTAGATTAAATTCTTGAATCCAGGCATCAGATAATAGATTCGTGATTAGGATAGACATATTCTAATTGCCTAACTTGGTTGTTTTTGCAGCAAATGCACGTGCGTTCTTATTAATTCTGATTTTATAGACATATAGGGTTAGGTTGTCTTAAATAGGAGAGCAAATCATCGAAAGACCTTCGCGAGAAAAATAAACCATGCTAATTAAAAAATTATATAAATCAAGTGTTTAAATCAACCGGAAGAATATAATAAGAGACATTAATCCCATAACCCCAAAATATTCTCATCTCATTGAATTCTTTCAAAATGTTTTTTTGTTTGTTTGATTTGCACCTTTGAATTGTTAGCTTGTTTAGTAAGTCTGTAGTAACTTTTAGTCATAAAAATCATAATCACCTTCTTCACAACCACATGAGCAACAAATTTATAAATAGTTTAGATTGGACAATAGTTGATCATAAATCCACATGACAACGATACTTTTCATCACTTTATTACTTGTTGACCACGTCTACTTGTGTGTGTATTTGGACCCAACAAGTTTTTGGCGCCGTTTCCTAGGATTTAGCCATTAGCTAATTGTCAGAAATAAGCTTTTATTGGTTTTTGTTCGAGAATTTAATTTGTTTTACTGTTTCTAACTCTATAGGTGTTCCCCTTGAATTCTAATAAGATGTAATAGTTTCAATCTTCTTCCTCCAAATCCAGAATCCAAAATAATCCTCCACAAGTTAAGGAGCCAGGCAGAAGCAAGTGCAAGAATTGCAGAGTCAATAATTGTAGCAAACCACAACCAACTGAGATGGAAGAAAATGATGAGAGATCGATGATTGAGGCCTCAAGGCCTTATCTCGCGAACATGACTCAGAAAATCGCGAAGCCTGATATAACTGGGCACTTCAAGCTGAAATAGTACATGGTGCAACTGATTCAATCCACAATGCGAATTGTGGGTTTGTTGAGTGAATATCCCCAGAGGTATATATACAATTCTTTGGACATTACGGATGCATACAACTATCCGAACGTCTCAAGGGACTGTGTTAGATTGACTTTATTTCCTTTTTCTCTCGTAGGGGAAGCAAAAGGAATGGTTAAACGAAGAGCCAGTGAATTCAATCTGCACATGGCATGACCTAGCATGGAAATTACTCATCAAATTCTTTCCCACAAAGAAAATAAAGTCAGTGACAAGTGAAATTCTGGGATTTCAGTAATAAGATGGCGAGACTCTGCGTCAGGCATGGGAGAGATATAAAAAGCTACTTAGAGATTGTCCTCACCACTGTCAAACTGATGAAGTGTTGGGACATACGTTTGTGGATGGGTTGGACGATACTTCCAAATTGAGTCTTGACTCAGCTTATGGAGGAAGTTTCATGCAAAAGCCATATAGTGAGATTAATACTCTACTTAATAGTTTTATTGCAAATGATAATAACTAGAAACAAGCACATCAGATGAAATAGGTGCAACAGATGTCTACATATTGTGAAATTTGTGGAGATAGTCACACGAGTGACCAATATCTAGTGAATCCCAAATCTTTTTATTATGTGGGCCAGCAAGGTAGAGGTCCAATAAACCAGAATACACAATACAGGAACACCTATAATCCCAACTGAAAGAATCACCTTAACTTCTCATGGGGTGGAAACCGGGCTACTCAAAATCAACACATACCTCAAGGAAACTACAATAAGTCTTAAAAGCCACCCCAGTAGTAGAATAAAGCACCAATGATATATTGAAAATGTTGTTAACTGACTACTAGCAACTTTGAACTGTCAACTGAGGATTCAAAATAAAGATAGGTAGATCGGGTAGTGGGCTACAAAACAGAGTACCCGACCTGCTGCAGCACACCCAAAGGCAACTGAGAAGAATCCCACTAAATAAGTTCGAGCAATTAATCCACAAAGTGGGAGAGCATTGTAGGATATGCCTGGTAACTAGGGAATATGATGTATTCTACACTCCTTCTTAATTGAGTTTTGATTTAAATTGTGTACAAAATAGTCCCAAAGTCTTACATGTTGTACTTGTTTGCAGGGTTTGATCAAGAAGGTGACAATTAGTTAACATCAACTCAAAAAGGAGGGAAACATACACAAGTACCAAGAACAAGTCCAAGCACAGTGAAACAGGTCCACTGCGGCCACACACCATTTAATGCAGTCCGCAGTGATGAGGTTCAGAGAGGTTCATCTTCAGAAGATCAGGCATTGCGGCTGTATAACATTTTGTGCGGACCGCACTGGACTCACCACAGCCACACTGGATATCGTGCAGTCCGCAAAGATGATGTTCAAAGAATTAAAGATTTGGAGCTTAATGCCAATGCGGTCCGCGATCTTATTTTGTGCGGACCGCAACAGAAGCCACCGCGGCCGTGGTGCATTTTGTGCGGCCCACGGTAGCCAAGTTCAGAGAGAAAAATTTGTGGTCAAGAAGCCTCACTGCGGCCACACTCGATTTGTGCGGTCTGCACTACCCCCTTAGGGGTATTTTTGTCCAGTAAATTCTACCTAGTATAAATAGTTTCTTTTCCTATTTTTAGGTCATCAGTTGTATTTTGACGCCGAGCTTAGCTCGTGAACAGTGTTCCTTAACCAATTTGAGTAATTTTAGAGTACTTTATCATTGAATCTTCAAGTATTAGTTATAACTAAATATTATGAGATTTTCTTCATCTATTTATCAGTTTTCTTCTATTATCATGAGTAGCTAGACCCATTAGCTAGGGTTGTGGGTCAACCCTAGTGTGGGAATTTGATGGATCTTGTGTTTTAAGGCTCAAATGTCTATGGGTGTTTGATATTTGGAGTAGTTTATGGTTTCAATGTTTAATTAGTGGTTTAAACACTAATTTGTGCCTATTTGACGTGGGTTCTTCTTGAGAAAGTCTAGGAAAATTAGTTCAACAAGGAATTAGGGTGTATTCAAGAGATTAATAGCCCCAATTAAAAGGTTAAACCTAGAGATAGTAATACCTGGCTTGAACCTAAATTTCTTGCACAAATTATCATACCCAATTGGTCTTGAGAAAGTCAATTAGGACAAAATCGCTCAAACTACCGAGAGGTATAGAGAGAGAAGTATCGTGCATTGGTTATATCGTAATCTCCTACATGACAATCTTGTCTTAGACTCGGGAACCCTTCAAGTGTCCACCTAGGAGAAAGTCACTTCCCTAGTGCCCTTTTTACTATTTAGACAACCTTCAAGTATTTCACTCTTAGTTTAATTTAGCATCTTATTACCATTAAATTATAAGTAATCAAAAGACCAATGATGATTAGAAGAGTAATTAAGAGCAATGATACATCTCTAACTTAGATAGAAACTCAATTCCCACTTATAGCTCCCTGTGAAAATCGATCCCGGCCTTCTCAGGTAAAAGTTACTTCGACCACTCCCGCTACTTTGTAGTGGTGCAGGGTTGGTTCGATAAGTGTCATCTAAAAAGTATGTGCATAAAGAATTTTTTTGAAAGATTAGTACGTCAATTGGAGGTGGAATCTAAAATTAAAGATGATGAACACAAGCAAGAGATAGAGATAAGGCCACCACCACCTTTTCCTTAAAGGTTAAAAAAGATGATTCCAAGTATAAAAACGTTTTAGATATCTTGAGCCAGGTGCGTGTCAATATACCTTTGGTGGAAGTGCTGCAAGAAATGCATAAATATGCTAAGTACTTGAGAAACATTGTGGCCAATAAAAGAAGGTTGGCAGAGTTTGAAAAAGTGGCACTTACTATGTAGTGCAGAGTAAGCTCCAGCCTAAGTTAAAGGATCCAGGTTGTTTCACAATTCCATTGGAGATTGGAAAACACGAGGTTGTAGAGCCTTGTACAATCTAGAAGTGAGCATTCATTTGATGCCACTATCAGGTGTCACACCTCTTTTTTCACTACACCCCGCAAGGGGATAAAGGAGTTTTTCCAATTAAAGGACAATCAAAAACGGGATTTGTTATTAATGTTTCAGAGTTGCCACTTGGGAGATTAATGGTGTCCCAAGTCACCGGTTGAATCCCGAACCGAGGAATTTATGACTCTGTTAACAGTTCCCAAATCAGAAATCTGGATAAGAAATTCTGTTAACCCGGGAGAAGGTGTTAGGCATTCCCGAGTTCCGTGGTTCTAGCATGGTCTCTTAACTGTTGTATTTGATTTTATCTGATTTTAATACATGCTAGCTTATGTGCCTTTTATTCGTAAATCGCTTTTTATCTTTGTTTATTTTAAAAGAATTGTGACGTCGTGAAAACGCGTTTCGAACCACGTCGCAATCAATGCACCAGTGGTTGTCAACACATTTCGACTTCATCGAGATTTGAATTTGGGTCACATCAATGCGCACCCGAGTTTAAGAAAGTAATTTAATTAAATCGCGCCTAACGGTTCTAACGTAATATTATTTTGGGGAAGGCCGTGAAGTTCGCTAAACAGCCCTCCCAAATTCTAATCAGTTTTAACGACCATTTATTGAGGGCCCCACATTTATTTATTTTATTCGGTGAGGCTCGTCTCATTTTTGTGAATCTCTTTTCGATCATTATATATTTTATAAGAATTACGACGTCGTGAAAATGCGTTTCAAACCCCGTCGCAATCAATGCGCCCGTGATTGTCAACACATTTCGACTTCGTCGAGATTTGGATTTGGGTCGCATCAATGCGCACCCGAGTTTAAGAAAGTAATTTAATTAAATCGTGCCAAAAGATTCTAGCGTAATATTATTTTGAGGAAGGCCGTGAAATTTGTTAAACGGCCCTCCCAAATTCTAATCATTTTAGTAATCATGATTGAGGGCCCCGCCTTTATAGTTTTATTTGGCGAGGCTCGTCTCATTTTATTAAAAAGGCAACCTAAAACGGACTACGATTCTCTATTTTTGTTTTTTCTTTTGTCTATAAAATAGCGGAAAAGGCCTTGCCTACTTATTGCATTAAAACAACATTAGGTGTTACCAACTCAATTACAATTGGCCCAAGAGCCCATGCCAG
Organism: Nicotiana glauca; assembly: GCA_026770625.1. Lineage (NCBI taxonomy): Eukaryota > Viridiplantae > Streptophyta > Magnoliopsida > Solanales > Solanaceae > Nicotiana > Nicotiana glauca. The sequence continues at coordinate 39,277 of MU736417.1, forward strand.
GTGGTCTGCCGCACCTATACCCATCAGACCTCAAGTAGAAGGTCCTGGGGTCGATTCCCTGAGTCGAGTGTACCAAGGCCCTTTTAGTTTTACCTTATTCGAGATCGCTGAACACAACTCCATGCTTAACAACTATCATCTTTAACAATTAATCAATTGGAAACATTTACAGTACGCTTTCAAAATCAGACAAATTCATGCTATGACTATACGAAATCAGTAATCCATTGCCAAACAAAAAACAGCCTGATTTTCCATTTCAAAACTATATGAAAGAACAACCAATGAGAAATTATGCTAAGCTACCATTAACAAACAACATGTTGACAGAATAGAATAGTCTCAATTAACACAATGATAGATTAATATTTCAGTCATGCTTATTAACTAAATAACTGCTACAAACTATCTACAAATTAGCAATCAACAGAGGCGAACTCCAATGCATAAATTTGATGGAATCTCTCCATTTTACTTCCAATTCAACAGTTACATCAAACCAGTTTCAGATGTGTACCTAGAATTTGCAAAAGAAACAGGAAGGAAAGAGTCAGTAGTAGCGCAACAAGGCAGCAACAATGGAGTTAGCCCAGGAATAACCAAAATAACTAGCTGGATACAGATTTGGACAGCAGAACTATCAAACGACCCTCAGCAATCAATCAGAAAACCAATGCAGGGGTAGATTGAACTTAAAAATACCAGAGATCTCAACAAACACCAACAGCAATAACAAATAACCCACAACAGCAACTTAAACCTCTAATACTACTCGAAATGCAAACAAACAACCTCGAAATCAAACTTAATTTCTCCTGAAGCTTTAATGAAACAGAATTCGACCAAAATCCAACTCCAAGCAGACCCAAATGCACTTAAATCAAGCACCAAACATCTAGGTGTTCTCAACAGGAATTGAAACCAACTTCAAAGGCAATGAAACAGTAAATAACATCTTTTTTTTTATTTTCTGAAGAGCTTTTGTTGATTTTTTTTTGTTTTTTTCTAAAGAACTAAAATCTAGACATAATTTAACCTAAAATTTGAAAGCTGAATCAGATCTTAAAAATTCAGAATGGAAAGAATTTGGGAGCTAATAATGGCTAAAAGAAGAACCCCCTTCCCCAAGGCAAATGCCTCACTATTTATAGGCAAACCTAAGGGTGGTAAATCAGATTTTTGCTTTTATTTCTAGTCCCTCATTATTTTTAGTTTGGTCCCTGTATTTCTAACTTGTTACTCAAGTAAATGCCTTTAATTTGCTGAAACCTACACTAAAGTACCATTCTAAAAGGCCCTATGATGCTCTTCTACCCACAAAATACCTATATTACCTTTACCCCTACTTTGAAATTACTATTCCTAAAGAAACTACCCTTTTCTATGCCTAAAATGCCCTTCTAATAGTCTGAAATTTACCGAATAAGGTTAATTGATCCTAATCCCCTCACCCTAGCTGGAATTTAACTAAAGGTAATTAACAGATGATCTACTCAACTATATCCAAGCCATAAACCTAATCAAATTGCAAATGAAGACTGAACAACAATTAAACTACTTAAACTAACAGAATCATTAATTCAAATAGACGAGAATCAAATAATTTCAAAGCGAGTTGGAAACAGGATCAAAAACAAAATAATCGAAACCAAGCTAACACTCTAACAATTGAACCTAAGAAGAAAAGACTTCGAATCAGAAATAGCTAACAAAATCAAGAAGAAACTCTATTGAAA
>MU736420.1:4515-31459 GCA_026770625.1 Nicotiana glauca
ATATATATATATATATATATATATATATATATATATATATCATCATTAAGATCCCCTTGCAGGAATGCATTATATACAACCATTTGGTGAATACACCATTTCTTATGTGCAGCAAGAGTTAGTATTGTTCTGACTGTCTTCATCTTTACAACTGGGAAAAATGTTCCATGATAATCTATCCCTTCTTGTTGACTATATCCTTTGGCAACTAGTCTTACCTTGAACCTTTCAATTTTTCTTGAAGACTTGTATTTTATTTTATAGATCCACTTATACCCTATAGGTGTTTTGCCATCTGGTAGGGAAGTAATCTCCCATGTATGATTTTTCTGTAAGGCTTCAATCTCATCTTTCATAGCATCCACCCATCTTGGATCTTTTAAGGCTTCTGAGAAGTTCTTTGGTTTTGTAACAGTTAAAATCTTGGCAATGTAAGCTTGATGTTGTGGATGTAGTTTATCATAGGTTATGTAGTTGGATATGGCATATGGAGTGTCTTTGTGAATGTTAAGTGATACAAAGTCTTTTATCCATATAGGTGGTTGTCTTTTTTTTTTCCTTCTGATTGACCATCTTGATTGTGAAGTTTTATGAGTTGTTCATGAAGTGCATGATCTGCTGGTGGAAATAAATCCACTATATCAGCTTTTGTCTTTACACTTTGTTCAGCATTTTGTTTAGTGACTTCCTGTGCTTCAGTTTGATGATTGTTAGGAACTTGTACTATTTAAGAATTGGTTGTCTTATGTAGTATGGAGCTCTATATAAAGATATGGTTGGTTTTGTGTCGTGTCACTAAAGATAGGCTGATTTTGTTGTTTGTTTGACCTAATAAGGAAAGGAAAGACAGTCTCTTGGAATATTATATGTCTATTGACAAAGAACTCCTGTCTCAGAATGTCATATAATAGATATCCTTTCTGAATTTTTGCATATCCCATATGCACTGCAACTCTTGTTCTAAGCAGCAATTTGTTAGTTTCTTGTATATATTTAGCATAACGTAGACACCCTATAACTCTCAGGTGTTGAAGTGATGGTTTTTTTGTGTGTATAATTTCTCATATGGAGATATGTGTTGAAGTATTGAGCTAGGCATTATATTTATTATATGAAAAACTACAAGCACACACGTTTCCCAGAATCTAATATGTATAGAGCCTTGAAATATGATGGCTCTAGTGATTTCCAAAATGTGTCTATGCTTTCTTTCTTCGATCACATTTTGTTGTTATGCATAAACACATATTTTTTGATGAATGATCCCAAGTTTCCTGAAAATTTCACTACAGACAGAGTTGACAAATTCTGTACCATTATCTGTTCTAATGACTTTAACTGTTCTATCAAAAAAAACTTAATAAGCTGAACCAACTACTGAATGACAACACATACATCAGACTTTAAACAAACAGATAGAGCCAAGTCATTCTTGAATGATCATCTACTATAGTCAAGAAATATCTATATCCATCAAAGATAGGGAACTTGTAGGGTCCCAATACTTTTTTTTGGTCAAAAGGATATACTTATATTATATATAAATTAACCAGTTACATAAAAATATAGTAGATGCATAAGAGGCATCATAGTTGCTAAACTAGGGTTTACAAACAAGCTTCCTCTAGGGAAAGCATTAGTAGACTGGAAAGTAAAATTAGATACTACACTAATATCATTAGTGTTTATACTACCATTTACACAAACTATTAGTAGCAGAGTGCAGTTGTGTTGAAATATTGGAAGTTACTGGAATGAGCCTCCATTGTTATATACAATTACAGTCATTATAATATGGAGACTCTGTAAAAGATGGTGGTATGTCAAAAAGTATGCACTGCTCCTGTGCATGGATGGATCCATATTTAGTTAAAGTATCTGTAATGCCATTCTGCTCTCTGTAGATGGATAATATAGGAGGGCTATCCAGCTGTAGGAGGAGTAACCTGCAACCGTTAAGGATGTTAGTGTAGTGCATAGTAGTTGAGTGAAACATATCTACGATTGAATGTGCATCTATTTTGATAATGAGATGTTGGAGGTGTTGTTGTACTACCAGTTTTAACCCCATAAGGAGTGCAAGAAGTTCTGTCTGAACACTTGTACCTGGTTTGCTTTACCTGAGAAGCCTAAAATCCAATTACCTTAATGGTTGCGAAAAATGCCTCCATTACCATACCATTATTGTATATGTGAGCAGGAGCTATCAATGTTTAATTTCATAAGTAGAACCTATTGTAGGATGCCATTTATGTGTAGAGGAGTTACACACTTATGTGTTGACTTTGGGGTGGTTAAGAATTAGTATTATGCTGCCATATTTATTATGAAAGGAAGATTTAAAGGATTTCGTTAATGTTCAAAAGTGTTCTTATTTCTTATAATTCAAATGTGTCATAGTACAAATGGGATAAAAGTTGTAGAAGGTATTTTATGGGGAGTAGATGGAATAGGCGTGTGTATAAATTAGTGTAACCAATTGATATTAAATGTTGAGGATGTAGTGAAATTTGGATGAGGAAAGGAGTGATGATGGTCATTCCATAATTGAGTTGCATGTGAGCATTCAAAAAAGAGATGAATGATATTTTCAGGGACCAGATGACATTGTGGGCATAGAGAAGAATTTAGGATTCCTAAATTTATAAGGTACACCGATGTGGGTAGTCTATTATGGAAAATTAACCAGAGGAAGAAAGATATTTTTGGAGGAATAGGAAGTATCCAAATCCACTTATAAGAATACTGTGAGGTCATGGGTTTTGATAAGAGAGTTGATGATAGGCTATAATTACGTATTTTAGTCGCTTATTACACTCGAGTTTACTGCACTTTAATTGAGTTTGAGCTTTAATCGCTAGTGTTTTGCACTAATTATGTGTTTTATGCCGTGTAGGTATGATTCCGAGCTATATAAATATTATGGAGTGCATTTAAGTGATTTGGAGCTTTAAAGTTTGAGTAAAAGTTCAAGAAATTAAGCCGGGATCATGTTTGGGGGTCAAATTTGATAATTAAATACGAACGAAGACTCGAGCAGGCTTATTACGCACTGTCTATTAAAATAGATATAATATTTTTCTCAGAACTCCATTTGGGCTCCACAATATATTTTTGGAAAGATAACTAAAAGGGCTACAACTTTCATGTTTTACGTGTTTCCTAATTCCAAACGAAATATGGTGAAAAACCGCGATTACGGTGGGATAACGGTAGAACACCGCGGCAGAATATTACCAAAGATTCAGAGGGCCTATTTGGCCGCGGTCCCGGCGTAACCGCGGTGGGACCGCGGCAGGAAGCGAAAATTTCAGGGACCAAAGTGAAAAATATGGGATTTTGAGCTCTAAACCCTATATTAAACAAAGGAGCCCGGGCAAGAACAAGGAGGGGATATATTTTGGACAAAAATTAGACCTAAGGAGGCAAGAGACACTACTTTAGGGTTAGACAACACCCTTGGAGGCAAGAACACATTGGGAGCAAGGCGGAGAATTCTTCTACGAGTTTTTCCTTCCTCTTCCTATTTTTCATTGTTGGTTATGACTTTTAGTATTGTAGTTTTACATACTATTATGAATAGCTAATTTGTTATCTAGAGTTTTGATAGAACCTTTTGTAGGATAAATTCTTGTTATGTTTTTATATAATTGAGCCATAGCTTTTCTCTATTTGTTCAACTACGTTTATATTCTGGTTGATTGAAGAAATCTCAATTAGCTGTGCCTATTTAGTATGCATAACTCGAGAGAGAGTGCATATTTAGGTAATTATTGAATAACACCACTCCCAGAGTATATGAGGGATCAATAACCGAGGGTTTAAAGGTGGGATTAGGGATAACGAAGCCTTGGGTGCGATCTGAAAGACCATTAATAAAATTTGGAGGAAAATTTAAAGTTACTAAAGAGTTATGAATGAAAGACCATTATATTTTGTCAAAAGCCTTTTCAAGGTCCAATTTAAGAAGCATATTTAAATTATTCCCCTACAATCTTTGGAATTTTGTAATTCTTTCCTGAACAATAAGGGCATTATTAGCTACTCTTTTATTTTTTTTGGAAACTAGATTGAGTTGTAGCATCATGGTTATGTTTAAGAATTAGACATATGTAAATAGTGTTAATGGCGGGATTTATTTGATGATCTAGAAAAATTTTATTACAAAAATACTTGACAGAGCTACCTATGGTGTCCCAATATTTTTGATAAAAAAGCGGGTGAAGACTATCTGGTCTAGGTGCTTTTAATGGTTTAAAGGAATAAACTGCAGTCAGAATTTCATGATCTTGTAAAGGTTTGGATAATAGCAAAAATCACGAGGATTTAAAACATTAGAGGGCTGTATTGTAGTGTAATTTAGAAGAAATTTTGTTGGGTGTTGCATAGGGTTTGATAATAACGTGTAATATTATTCTTAATGAGATGTGGATTAGTGCTCCAGTTGCCCCTTGATCTTGTAGAGCCGTTAAACGATTATGTCTTCAACGATTTAACGTTGTAAGATAGAAAAATTTTGTATTTGCATCGCCGTCATTTAACCAATTAATACATAATTTTAACTTTCAAAAGTTCTCCTCAAGCTTTAGTATGCGATTAAAATTCAGTTTTAATTGATGCTCTAAATTATGTAAGAACTGGCTAGTAGGGTAGTTAAAAGAAGATTGAATACCATTTAATCTAGCCAAAATCTTCCTCTTTCGTTTAAAGACCAAAAGTGGATGTATTCCATTCTTGGACCATGGCAGTGAAGTTTGTTATGGCTGGAAGTAACATTAAATTATCCAGCCATGCTTGTTTGACTATACTAGAAAATTGAGGATGTGTAGTCCATATCGTCTCAAATCTAAAAATTATTTTTCGAAGTAAAATACAGTATTTTAATTCTAATAACAGGGGACAGTAATTGGAATGTGTACGTGGGAGATGTGTAACTAAAGCTTCAGGATAGTTTGAAAGCCACTCATAATTTACATTAATACGATCAATTCATTCAAGAATGTTGTACTTATTATGTCTACCATTTGTCCAAGTGTAACGACTGCCTTTGTATCTTAAATCAGTTAGGTGATAATAATTTAAACATTCCGAAAAATTATTTGTTCATGAATTGTTAATAGGTAAGCCTCCAAATTTATCAGTATAGGTAATTATTTTATTAAAATATCCACATATAAGCCATGGTCCTTTATAATTATCAAATACACACCTAAGGTTTTGCCATAAACTCTGCCAATTTACCAATCAATGCTTGCATAAACAGCAGTAAACAACCACTTAAATAAAAAGGGTTGTACCTGAATGTGACAATGTATTTCTTGTGCAATCGTTGCCACAGGTTCAATGGTTAGGACATCAGTAAGCCATAATAATACAATACCACCTGACTAACCTATTGCTGCCACTTCAAGCATGTCAGAAAAACTAAAATCCTCTTTCAAAGTCTGATGTGTTTGACAGGGGGTTTCCAGTAAAACCACCAAAGACGGGCGGTTATAATCTAGTAATGATCTAAAATTACGGCGAAACTCAGATGAAAGAGCTCCTCTACAGTTCCATATAATAAAATTCATATGGGTATCAGCTTGATCAAATAGTTGGTCATTCCATGCATGCATCCTGGTACTGCTGCTTTGACCTGGATGCAGACATAAAATTGGTAAGAGTAGCATGGCTTACTTGCCCACATTTGGATTTATGGTTAGTCTGAGTCGAAATGAGATTGTCATTAAGTTGGGAGGACACCTAATGTAAATCTTTCTTTCGTACTCCTCCTTCTAGACAAACATCTTGATTCCATCTAGCCTTGCATGAATTGGTCTTGTTTCCCTATTGTAGAAGACTGCTACTTTGAGTTCTGCCTGAAATTCCTTGTCTTGTGCGAGTGGATTGGGAGGGGGTGTTGGTGACATCCATATGAACTAAGTCAAAACAGTTGTTGTTATTCTAATATTGCTGGTAGGAAATGGAAGCCTAGTTATTTTGCACATGGACACACTTTGCAGTTAGCTAATCTATCAGTTATAACTTCTTGAGAAACATGTAGAATTTTCTTCATTACAGAGATAGAAACATGCCCTAGTCGACTATGCCATAGTTGTATATCAGCTTCTTTATTGTTGACTCTGCAGCATGTATCTTGAACTGTTAAGCATGCACTTTTATTGTCTTCCTGTGTATTAGTCACAAACAGATAGTCCATCTTTTTCTCTACCAACTCCCTTCACCTTCCCACTTAAGAGATCTTGAAAAACACAAAATTTAGGGAAGAAAGCAACCATCTAGTTTAGCTCTTTAGTCAACTTTGATACAGATAAAAGGTTATACTTAAACTGTGGTAGATGAAATATATTGGTGATAGTATCTTTGTTAAAAAGGTTACTTGTTCCCACTTGTGTAACTAGAGACACATCACCATATGGTAGAAATGCCTTTTTAGATGTTTCTTGATTGATCACAGTATAATTATTTAAATAGCTCAAACTTGACACCATATGATTGGTTGCACCTGTATCAATGATCCATTACGCAAGACTCTTGGTAGCAATACAATCACTATGCTTACCTATTGTATTAGCTGAGTAGGTTGAAGTTGCTTCTACTTTGTTAATCATTTGAAGGAGTTTATTGTGTTGTTCTTTGGTCAACAAGGTAGGAACAGTGTGTCTGTTCATTGTGCCGCACCTTACAGTAGTTCACTCTTGATTTGGTTGGTGGAAAGTTGACTTGTGTAAACTCATTGTAATCACCACTCTGCTTGGTCTGAGATGAACAACTATCCATCTACACATTGTAAGCAGTTGATTGTCCGAACTTCCTTTTCTTGAAGTTAGGAGGATATCCTACTACTTTGTAGCAGGTTTCTTTAGTATGACCCTTAAGTTTGCACACTTCACATTCTAAGTTGAAGTTCTTCTTAAACTTATAGATCTAATTACCACCACCATTTCTGGTAAACATAGCAGCCTCATAGTTTCCTGGAAAAACTGCAGGATTGACACCTAGTATACGAGTCACATTCTTGACTGATTTTTGACTTTCATCACTTATAACCATAGAGTAGGCTTGGTGTACAGAAGACATATGACTCATGAGCAGGATTTGGCTTCTAGCTTGGGCATACGAATCATTTAGCCCCATTTAAAACTGAAACAACTCCAGCTTCGGCAGATGCAGTCTAAAATCTTTGAATTTCTCACAGTTGCAACTAGGGGCAGGAACTAATGCCTCAAATTCTTCCATAAATCTTTTAGTTTTGAAAAATAGTTAGAAACAGTAGCAGTTCTTGAGTTAAAGTAACAATTTCTTTATGAACGTTGAAGGTTCTTGAGTCATCAATTTTGTTAAATCGTTCATGTAATTCTTCCCAAACAGTTTGTGCATTAGCAGCATACATAATGCCTCCTAGCAGACCTTTTGCTATTGATCTCACTACCCATGAAAGAACTATGGCATTAACCCTTTCCCAGTGGTTCCCAATAGCTTCAGGAAAATGTTCCTTTTTACAAGAACTATCAACAAGTCCTAGTTTGTTCCTTCCTAACAGAGAAAGCCTCATTGATCGAAACCAGATAGAGTAGTTTCCGATACTTGTGAGTTGAAATGTGATAACCTGAATGCCACTCACATCTGATGGATGCAAAAATAGAGGATGACTGTAGTCGATTCCAAGAGAAGCTTGACTGCTTCCTCCACCAGATGCAATAGCATTTGTAATGCCTTCATGATCTCAACTGATACGCATCCTTGTTTCTTTGAACTAAATGAATTTTTTTAGAAGTTGGTGCAGAGTTGACTTGATCTTCAAGCTTTATGCCTTGGGGCTCTGATACCATGAACTGATTTATGATCTACTATATAAGTTAAGAACTCATCAAACAGATACAGAAGAAGAAGAAGAAAGAACTAGAGGCAAGATAAGTCCAGGAAGAAGAGAGAATCAGATAATCTTGAGAGAGGAAGAATCAAAGTGTATTGTATTCATTTCATTGTGTTATCTTTACAATGAGTTGATCATACACATATATAGATGTAGTTGATTCAAATATTCTCATAAGTAACACAAGGTAGTTAGTAATTACCTTCCTAATTTCGGTTAAAAGTTTGCTAGACTACCGTTTAATCCTTAATTAGCTTTGTATATTGCAGGTTCAGTCTTCAACATTATTATTAATTAGTGCAATTACATTTTAAATTATTTCAAGTTCCTATTCGCTTTTTATGATTAGTTACGTGTAATTACTTTTCAGGTGATCTAGTTATGTACATAGCCAGTATAGGTAAATTAACTTCCCAACTTACTTAATTGAAATTGAGGGATAATTATTTTTGTTATTGTTACGGGTATATAGGTTAAAACTGATTTTTAATTTAGTCAAGGTGTATGACGAATGCAAAAACTTGGTACTTTACATATAGTGTAAGCCTCTTCAATTTCCTCTGTGTGAATTAAGAAGAAAATCCTTCTATTACGCTACTTTTAATCCAACCAACATTGTCGCGTCGAGCAAATTATGAATTGTGGTATTTGATTTGACCCTTGTAGATTCAGCTTTTAAATATTCTCAAAGCACGCTTAAGAATATATTAAGATTAACGTCGCTCTTTCTAATTATCCACCAAATATTTATTTGCATGAGTAATCAAGAAGTATTTGAACCATATACCTAACCGGAGTATTAAACAATATCTGGAGTATGCAAAAGTATTGAAACAACCAGTAAATATAAAATTACCAAAATACGTAATGGAGACTATGGAGTAGTTTCAATTTATAGGGGTCTTGGTTTCTCTCCCTATTTTCAACTATTACACAGTTAATGTCGATTAACCCTACGATATATATAGAGAAACACGAAGAAGAAGAAAACAACAAAAATGCAATTAAAAAGAGAAAAACAAATCTGATTCGGGATCCAAAGCAGGGCATGGTCATTATTCAACCACAACATAATCTGAACTTAATATTTGTTGGTTCCTCGGTTATTATTCTGTATTTGTAAATAATAATTCTGGAAAATAGAATGTTAGCGTATAAACGTAAATATAAATGAAGCAGTAATTAATTTGAGCCCACTGAATTCACAGTGTTTCCTTAAGGAATTTAATCCCCTCCTAGTACCCAAGGTTATGGATTATTTCCTCCCAGGATAGAACGAATTATACATTGGTGTAACGGTACTTCAAACCCCAGTGTTTCAGCGAACACAAAGTTCGGCAGCAAATCACACTTACGGATGCTTTGTTTGTAGTTTAAAACAATGCAGAACAAGAGAGGACAACTCAGAAGTCGGATGAAAATTCTGAGAGGAAGGAATGCAAAGTATAGTCAACGTTGGGTCTTAACCGAAGAGGAGAGGGTTTTCGGTGTGTCTTCTCCAACTGCTGCTGCTAATATTTATAGCAGTAGTTGAGAGACCCATTACCCTCCATGGTGGAGCATGTACTTGCTTGGTGGGAGGAGCACTTGCTTGCCTTCTTACTAACTCTTTAAGAGCTACATGAAGTGCATTTGTATATAAACCCACCAAAATTCTTATCATCTACCAATGAGGGACAAAGTCGCATTAAAAGGAGAGGGAAACTTAAAATTTTACTTAAAAATTTTATTTTTCCTCCATTTCCCATTCACCCTCTTTTTAATATCTTTTCATATTAAAAAGAAAACTCAACAATCCCCCACATGAATGGGGAATGGCTATATCACGGAAGTATGAATGAAAAAATTGTGTGATTCGAAAGCAAGGATTAATTACATCTGGATAAGTAGATTTCCCTTTGAACTTTTCGTAGTGAACTTATGTCGGATATACTCGGTCGATCGGTAGATTTGATAGCTTTGAACCGTCGAACTTTAGTGTATACCTAGACAACCATAACTTAACCGTCTTTGGTTCTCATTGTTGTGTTCGTTTCAGCCATGAACACCGCCTGGTTTCATAAGTGCGTAGAGAATTGGCCTTGCATAATTCTCCTTGAAGCGGCTAACACTTCACACTTACATAGTTGATTCCTAAACGTGTTATCCCGTAGATACACTATTTGATATACCCCGTATCAAATTTAGAAATCATTAAAAAGCCTTAATGCTTTATCCTTGGTACTGAATATTGTCTCATCACGAGAATGGACCAAGATTTTTGTTGACAATGTTGAACTGTCATTAATGACTTTGTTTGATCTTCTTGAACCTAGATCTTGGGATCTCCAGTCTTCTAGGTAGAGTTACCGCCACAATGACTTGTTCTCAGCCATAGTCCCATTCTCATCGAAGATTTCTCAACTCCTCTCTAGTTAGGCCTTTTGTAAGTGGATCCGACACATTATCACTTGATTTTACATAGTCAATCGTGATAATTTTTCTAGAGAGTAATTGCCTAACGGTTTTATGTCTTCGTCGTATATGACGAGATTTACCGTTATACATAATGCTCTCAGCCCTTTCAATTGTCGCTTGGCTATCGCAATGTATGCATATTGGTGCCAAAGGTTTGGGCCAAAATAGAATGTCTTTCAAGAAATTTCAGAGCCATTCAGCTTCTTCACCGGCATTATCTAAGGCTATGAACTCACCCTCTATTGTAGAGCGGGCAATACAAGTTTGTTTGGACGACTTCCAAGATACCGCTCCTCCACCAATGGTGAATACATATCCACTTGTGGATTTCGAATCAGTTGAACCGATGATCCAATTTGCATCACAATATCCTTCAATCACCGCAGGATATTTACTGTAGTGCAAATCAAAGTTTTGGGTATGTTCTAAATATCCCAAAACTCGTTTCATGCCCATCCAATGAGATTGACCTGGATTGCTCGTGTATCGACTCAGTTTACTTATAGCACAAGCTATATCTGGTCGTGTACAATTCATGATGTACATTAAGCATCCCAACACATGACCATAATCCAATTGTGATATACTTTGGTCTTTGTTCTTTGCTAATGCAAGATTCATGTCAATTGGAGTCTTTGCAACTTTAAAGCCTAAGTGCTTTTATTTTTCAAGTACTGTCTTAATATAATGAGATTGTGACAATATCAAACCTTAAGGAGTCTTTTGTATCTTAACCCCAGAATTAAATCCGCAACTCCCAAGTCTTTCATATCAAACTTGCTAGTTAGCATACGCTTAGTCGCATTTATGTTGGTAATGTCATTACTCATTATCAGCACATCATCTACATATAGGCAAACAATGACTATGTGATTTGGAACATTTTTAATGTACAGACATTTATCACATTCATTTATCTTAAAACCATTTGACAACATTGTTTGGTCAAATTTCGCATGCCATTGTTTGGGTGCTTGTTTTAGTCCGTAGAGGGACTTAACAAGTCTACATACCTTCTTTTCTTTACCTGGAACCACAAACCCTTCAGGTTGTTCCATGTAGATTTCTTCCTCCAAATCTCTATATAAGAAGGTTGTTTTTACGTCCATTTGATAAATTTCAAGACCATAAACCGCAGCTATAGCTACTAGCAGTCTTATGGACGTAATTCTCGTTACTGGAGAATATGTATCAAAGTAGTCAAGACCTTCTCGTTATCTATACCCTTTGACAACTAGTCTTGCCTTAAATTTATCAATAGTGCCATCATTTTTCATTTTTCTTTTAAAATCCATTTACAACCCAAAGGTTTATTTCCAGGAGGAAGATCAACCAATTCCCATGTATGGTTGTTCAATATGGATTCTATTCACTATTGACTGTCTCTTTCCAGATTAATGATTCCGAAGAAGACATAGCTTCTTTAAATGTTCGAGGCTCATTTTCCACTAAGAAAGTCACAAAATCTGATTCAAACGAAGTGGACGTTCTTTGAGGTTTATTACGTCTTGGATTCTCCTGATTAAATGTACTTTCTTTTGTTTCTTCCCGAGGTCATTTATATCCTTCACCAATCGACTCGCATTCCTTTTTATACGGATATATATTTTCAAAGAACTCAACATTATCTGATTCTATAACCGTATTATTATGAATATCGGGATTTTCTAATTTATGAACCAGAAATTGATATGCTTTACTATTGGTCGCATATCCTATGAAAACACAATCAACGATTTTCGGTCCTATTTTTACCCTTTTGGGTTTAGGAACTTGCATTGCCAAACACCCCCCACACTTTCAAATAATTCAAGTTGGGCTTCCTTACTTTCCATTTTTCATATGGAATGAATTGTATTTTGCTATGGGGTACTTGATTTAGTATTCGGCTAGCCGTAAGAACGGCTTCCCCCCACAAGTTCTGTGGCAATCCAGAACTTATCAATAATGCATTCATCATCTCCTTTAATGAATGATTCTTTCTTTCTGCAATCCCATTGGATTGGGGTGTGTAAGGGGCCGTTGTTTAATTAATAATTCCATATTCTAAACATATTTGTTCAAAAGGAGATTCATATTCACCACCCCTATCACTTCTTATCATTTTAATTTTCTTGTTAAGTTGAGTTTCAACTTCATTTTTGTGTTTCTTGAATGCATTTATTGCTTCATCTTTACTATTAAGTAAGTAAACGCAGCAATATCGAGTACTGTCGTCAATAAAAGTTATGAAATACTTCTTTCCACCGCGAGATGGTATTGACTTCATGTCATAAATATCTGTGTGAATTAAGTCTAAAGGATTTGAATTCTTTTCAACCGAATTATAAGGATGTTTAACATATTTAGATTCCACACATATTTGATATTTTGATTTTTCGTATTTAAACTTAGGCAATCTTTCAAGTTAATCATTTTCCGCAAGGTTTTATAATTGACATGACCCAAACGTTCATGCCATAAATTATTTGATTCAAGTAAGTAAGAAGAAGCTGAAGTTTTATTATTGTTTTCGACAATTATTACATTCAGCTTGAAAAGACCCTCTGTAAGGTAACATTTTCCTACAAATATTTCATTCTTACTTATGACTACCTTGTCGGATATAAAAATACACTTAAAACCGTGCTTTACAAGAAGTCCAGTAGAGACTAAGTTCTTCCTAATTTCGGGAACATGAAGGACATTATTTAAAGTCATGACCTTGCTAGAAGTCATCTTGAGAAATATCTTCCCATATCCTTCAATTTTTGCTGTAGCAGCATTTTCCATAGAAAGCCTCTCCGGGTCTAGCAAAAGCATATGTAGAAAATGCTTCTCTCACCGTACAAACATGGCAAGTGGCTCCAGAATCAATCCACCACTCTTTCGGATTTCCCACAAAGTTGCATTCCGAAAGCATGACACACAAATCATCAACATCATCATATTTTTATACCATATTTGCTTGACCTCTTTTCTTGTCTTTCTTCCGAGCACGACACTCCATAGATTTGTGTCCGGTTTTTCTACAGTTGTAGCAGTTTCCACTGAACTGCTTCTTGCTTGGGTTGTATTTCGAACCAGAAGCCTTCTTTCTCTTTTTGTTATCTTCAACAATATTTGCTCCCATTATTGTTAAATTTCCACGGCCTCTCCTTTCAGCAGCTTTATTATCCTCTTCGATTCTCAACCGAACAATGAGATCTTCAAGAGACATTTCCTTTTGTTTATATTTCAAATAATTTTTGAATTCCTTCCACAATGGAGGCAACTTCTCAATTATTGCTGCTACTTGGAATGCTTTATTGATGACAAGACCTTCAATGAAAATTCCGTTAGTAAAAATACTAAAATTTTTACTTTCAACATCAGTATTTATTTGAAACATACCTTCAGCAAGTAGATCATAAATAATCACTTGCAATTCCTGGACTTGGGTAATAACAAACTTGCTATCTACCATTTTGTAGTCCAAAACTTTTGCAGCGACGAATTTCTTCATCCCGACATCTTCAGTTTTGTACTTCTTTTCAAGCGCATTCTACAGTTCTTTTGACGTCTCCACGCCACTATATACATTATATAGATTATCATCCAGTCCGCTAAGAATATAATTCTTGCACAAAAAGTCAGAATGCTTCCACGCCTCAATCACGAGAAAGCTTTCATTTTCTGGAGCTTCATCGGGCAAATCAGGAACATCTTCCTTGATGAACTTCTGTAGACATAACGTTGTCAAGTAGAAGAACATCTTCTGTTGTCAGCGCTTGAAATCAATCCCGGAAAATTTTCGGGTTTTTCTGTTGGTGCCAACGCCGGTGTTCGGTATCTGGTATCTGGTGTTTGTTCTTCGCGTTCGCGACAACGCATCGTGTTCGCGAAGAAGGAAAAGCCTGGACAGAATGTTTAAGTTCTAGAAATGGGAACGAAGCTCGGATTGGGCGATTTTTGGATATATTTTCTTAGAGAACAACGGGGTAAGTGTTCTTAACTCAATTTTGGTTGTATAACTCGAATCTATTATAAGTTTTGGTGTTTAATCTGAGAAGTTTGTTGAAAAGGGTAGAAAACCCTCTTGGATAGAATCACTGATTTGAGGGTCGAAATGATATGGGAATTGTATAATTTTGGTATGGTTAGACTCGTGAGAGTGCGAGGTTTTTGGAAATGTAAATTTTACCCGGTTCCAAGATGTGGGGCCCGAGGGGTATTTTTGATATTTTACATAATTTCGCGTATTAGCTTAGAATTTAATTGTAGAATAAATTACTTGAATTATTATTTACAATATGCAATTTAATTGAATATATTTGAGCCATTTGGAGTTGAATACTCGTGGCAAAGGCGTGGTTTTGGGTTGACTTGCACTTGTTCGAGGTAAGTGGCTTGTCTAACCTTGTGTGGGGGACTTTGTCCCTTAAGATATAAAATTGGTAATTGAATGCTTTGTACGTGAGGTGACAAACACGTACTTGATCTAATTGTTTAAAATCCTAATTTTACTTAAAAATACTAGAGCTGAGTTTCTTTCGTATTTGCTTTATCCTACTTGCTATTATAGCTTGTGCTAGTATAAAAAAAACATGTTTAGTGGACTTACTTGACTATTTGCTTAAACTGCCTTGTTTGCATTCTATGAAGCATATTAGGCTAGAATCTACTATTATTTCCTATGAGTTTGGTAATTATTTGATATTTTGAGCTGTTGTTGTTTGATTTAAATTTGGGACTACGGGACGGCATCCCGGGAGCTCCCCCTGCACGTGTTATGTTCTAAGACTGAGAGTGCGGTATACCAAGAGATCCCTGGCACATAAATGATTATATATCGGGATACCAAGAGATCCCCGAATTATTATTGTTGATACCAAGAGATCTCCGAATTATTATTGTGGATACCAAGAGATCCCAGAATTATTATTGTGGATACCAAGAGATCCCAGAATTATTATTGAGAATACCAAGAGATACTCGGGATACCAAGAGATCCCCGAATTATAATTGTGGATACCAAGAGATCCCAAAATTATTATTGAGGATACCAAGAGATCCTCGGGATACCAAAAGATCCCCGAACGATTTATTGAGGATACCAAGAGATCCTCGGGATACCAGGAGATTCCCGATGATAAATATCCGGTTGTGGTTTGTACCTCTATTCATTGATTGTGTTTGTTCTCTGTTACTGTTTTACTTATTTTCTTGCTGGATTTCTGATGTGATTATACTCATATGTTCTCCTCATTATCATATTGATTATTATGTTATATTTCAGTAGGGCCCTGACCTTCATCGTCACTACCCAACCAAGGTTAGGCTTCACTTATTGAGTACCGCTGTAGTGTACTCACGCCTCTTCTGCGCATGTTTTTCATGTGTAGACCCAGGTACTTCCGGCCAGTCGCACTATTAGTAATCCAGGAGACATCTACCAGAGACTTTGAGGTATAGCTGCCTCGTCCGCAGACCAGGAGTCTCTATCTTATTCCAGTTGTAGTATTTGATTTTCCTTTTCTTTCGATTGTGTAGACAATCCGGAGTTAGAGCAGTGTATTACATTTCTATTAGCCTGTGGTTTCCGTGAGATTCCAGGTTTTGGGATTTCTATTTCAGAATTTGAAGTGTCGAAGTGTATGTGCCAAGCGGCATGTTATATACATTTCCTTAAGTTATTTAACTTTTGATTTAATATTTTCGTATTAGATGTTACTTCCACACTGTTAGGCTTACCTAGTCATCGTAACTAGGTACCATCATGACGTGTTCACGATTGGTGAATTAGGGTTGTGACAAGTTGGTATCAGAGCTCTAGGTTCATAGGAGTCACGGAACACAGGCCAGTTTATTAGAGTCTCGTTGATCGGTACGGAGACGTCTGTACTTATCTACGAAAGGCTATCTAACCGTTAGGAAAATTCCACTTCATTTCATTCCTTATCGTGCGTCATTTATTCAGCTGGAGCCTATATCATAATGTTCCTTTACATCCACCTGTGTATTGAAAAAATTGCGCACTCGGTATCAATTATGCGCCGACGGTTCGTGATGCTACAAAAGGATTTCAAGGGAGCCAAGAATTTGCTCAACCATTGTTACCACGTGTCATCCATATCGATAATGCAGAAGTATTGATAGATAATTCAATTGTGCACATTAGGGTGCAATAAGTTCTAACATCTGGTTGATAAGAACGATCTTGAGAAGGTTTACTTAATTGCCTAAACATCGCAATAATGGTAGAGTCACGAAGTGGATGTAGACCTGAAGATAGTTGGTGGTAATAGAGACTATGTGGTTCGTATGAGATGTCTATTTAGCGAAGGGTACAACTAGCAACCGAGATGCTGGAGGAAGTGAGTTTAACTGTCCTAAGAAGGACATGTACCAAACGAATGGCTTGATTTGTCTTATGATGGTGACGTACAAGCGATTAAGGTTAGTATCGTGGATTATCAGGATGTATCTTATGTCTTTGCGCCAAGTGAAAGGAGTTCACTATCAACGATCAAATTATGGGTCATGTGTCATATCAGATTTGGCCTGCGATGTATTTAAGTGGTATTCAAAAGTTCTCTGAAACTTGCATATGCGTAAGAGCTGAGATTTATATGGGATGATGTTGGGACCTTCGATGTTCCTATGTCCATAATAATTCTATATTTTAGTATCAGCAGGGAAATGGAAAACAATTTCAGGATACTCGTAGTGCTCCGGTTAATCAGGGCACTTCCATGGGACAATCATCTTTTAATGCACCACTAGCATGAGATTCCTTAAATGGTTATTCTAGTTATCCGGCACAGACTCAGTATGAGCATCCGAACTGCAAATGGGTTGTTATGAATGTGGTGATACTAGAAACATCATGAGAAATTATCCCAGACTTGGGAGAAATCTATTTCATCAGAACATGTAGTCAACACACTTCATTATAGTTACTAATTTACATACGCTACAAGTTAGATATGGAGAAAGAATGGGTAGATGGCGCCTAAGAAGTGGATGTCCGACCCATTGATATAATTGCTATAGTGCTGCCGAGGCCACTACACCAGATGGTGTCATTACATGTACAAGTCTGATTATTATAAAAAGGATAATTTTCCTTAACTTGATTTGGTTTTGAAAACTGAGGCGAGTCCTCTTAATATGTTTCTCTAATGAGTGAGCTTCATAATCATGAAATCTACTTATGTGAACACTCACGTTGGGCTATTATATGGAGATAGCTATCCCTATCATTATGTGTTGGACACTAAAAATATCTATGAGGCTAAAAGTGACTTTCTATTACTTACTATAGTGGGTTTTGATGTAATTTCAGGACAATTGATTTCAATTGTCAATTATATGCCCTATCGGTATGAGGGTTCATTTTATGTTGTGATTTTCTTTGACGGAAATTTATTAAAAAGAAGAAAGAAATGAAATGAAAGATTTCAGTTGGTACAATGTGCAAATACTTGTGATTCAGAATTGAGGATGAGATCCTCAATTTTTTTTATATAATGTGAAATATTTTGAACCGAGCTAGAAGATGCAGTAGATGTTGTGTAAGGACAAGGTCCTGGCGGTGAAAAGTTTATGTGTTTAAAATTCTCCTTTTATGAAATTTAAAATTTTGTACTATATTTTAAATGGGAGTCATGTCTGTTAGGCTTATTTGATAATTCTTGTGTATTTTCTTTTCATATTCAGTCATTTTTGTGTTGTAAACATTGAGTTTTAGCCTACGAGATGGGCGACCAGGTGGCGTTAAATGTGACTCGTTAATTCGGGTAAGTAANCTGGAAAAAAATTGGGAGTTAGAAAAATTTGAGACATTAAGATATGCGAATAAAGAGATAAGTTACATTCTGTATTTGAGAATGAATGACCCTAAGTGTGGGAGAATGTAACATCCTGGAGAAACAATTTCGAAGTAATTAAGCTCTATTAAAAGTTGAAGTATGTTGAAATAAGACTAATGCAGTGTGACAATGTGGAATTCAGGCCCTATGATGAATGTTAGATGTTGAAGTTTGGGTATTGTCCTAAGGTTATGGACTAAGGATGAGGTGAAACATTTAGTTAAGTTGAAGAATCAGCTACAAGAATTTGCTTGACAAGGGTTTTATTCGAACAGTGTTTCGCCTTGGGGTACTCATATTTTGTTTATGAAGAAAAAAGATGGTTCTATGCGTATGTGTATTGATTACTGCCAGTTAAATAAGGCTACAGTGAAGAAGTGTTATCCTTTGCCTCATATTGATGATCTATTTGACCAACTTTAGGTCGCACGGGTGTTTTCTAAAATTGATTTGCATTCAGGTTTCCATCAGTTAAAGATTCAGGAGCCAGACATCCCGAAGACTGCTTTTTGGACTCGGTATGGTCATTACAAGTTCCTTGTTATGTCATTTGGGCTGACCAATGCCCCAACAGCCGTTATGCATTCGATGCACAGTGTATTCATGCCATATCTCTATTCATTCGTGGTTGTGTTCATAGACGATATTCTGGTATACTCCCGGAGTCGGGAAGATCATGAGCATCACCTGAGGACAGTACTTCAGATTCTGAGAGAAGAAATTACATACAAAGTTTTCAAAATGTGAGTTTTGGTTGTATTCCGTGGCATTCTTAGGCCACGTGGTATCAATTGAGGGTATTTGGGTGGATCTAAAGAAGGTAGAAGCAGTACAGGGCTGGCACAGACCATCCTCAACTATAGAGATCCGCAGTTTCCTTGGCTTGGCGGGTTACTACCGTCGTTTTGTGGAAGGATTTTCATCGATTGCAATCCCTATGACCAGACTGACCCAGAAACGTGCTCCATTCCAGTGGGCGGAAGAGTGTGAGGCTAGCTTTCAGAAAACTCAAGACATCTTTGACTACATTCCCAGTTTTGGTATTGCCTACAGGTTCAAGGCCTTATACAGTCTATTGCGATGCGTCGAGAATTTTCCTTGGAGCGGTATTGATGCATGACAGTAGGGTGATTGCCTACGCATCCAGACAGTTGAAGGTACATGAGAAAAATTATCCTATCCACGATCTTGAGTTAGCTGCTATTGTTCATGCCTTAAAGGTCTGGCATTATTATGTGTACGGTGTGCCTTGTGAGATTTATATTGACCATCGTAGTTTGCAGAACCTGTTCAAATAGAAGGATCTAAATTTGTGCCAGAGAAGGTGGTTGGAGTTATTGAAAGATTTTGACATCACTAATCTGTATTAACCAGGCAAAGAAAATGTAGTGGTTGATGCTTTGAGTCGATAAGCAGAGAGTTTGGGAAGTTTGACTTACCTACTAGCATCAAAGAGGCCTATGGCGATGGATGTTCATGCCTTATCCAGCCAGTTGTGAGGTTGGATCTTTCAGAACCTAGTCGGGTTTGTAGCTCGGTGCCCCAACTGTAAGCAGGTTAATTATGAGCACCAAAGACCCGGTGGGTTGGTTCGAGCCGGACAAGGTTAGATTATTGGGCACAAACTTGGTTCAGGATGAGTTGGAAAAGTTTAAAGTGATTCAGGATAGACTCTATATAGCCTCGTCCAGACAGAAGAGTTACGCGGACATGAAGGTTCGTGATATTTCAGATATGGTCGGAGGGAGAGTTCTGCTTCGAGTTTTGCCTATGAAGGGCGTTATGAGATTTGGGAAGAAAGGAAAATTCCTTTTGAGGTATTGAAGCGTGTTGGGGAGATTGCTTATGAACTCGCCCTACCTCCCAGCTTGGCAGGAGTTCATCCGGTATTTCATGTTTCGATGCTCCAGAGATATCACAGGGACTCGTCGCATGTGTTGGATTTCAGCTCAGTTTAGTTGGACAAGGATTTGTCCTATGTTGAGGAGCCAGTGGCAATATTGGACAGGCAAGTCCGAAGGCTCAGGTCAAAGGAAATAGTTTCAGTAAAGGTTCAATGGCGGTGCCAGCCGGTCGAGGAGGCGACTTGGGAGATCGAACGGGATATGCGCAGCCGATACCCTCATCTCTTCACTACTCCGGGTATGTTCTTTATGCTCGTTCGAGGACGAACGAATGTTTAAGTGTGGGAGAATGTAATGACCCGGCCAGTCGTTTTTAGAATTTACACCTCGTTCCCCTATTAACTGCTTCCTCTAAGTTCATTTCTACTATTTTGGTTTGCCGGGAAGTTCGGTGTTGGGATTCTAAGTGTTTTGGGACACTTAGTCCCTAAATGAGAACTTAAGAGTTGAAAAATGGTCCGTAATCGGAACTGTGTGAAGAAGGACTCAGAATGGAAATCTGATGGTTCCGTTAGCTCCGTTAGGTGATTTCGGGGTTGGGAGCGTGTTCGGAATATATTTTGGAAGTCCGTAGCTCATTTAGTCTAGAAATGTCGAAAGCTAGTATTTTGGCGATTTCCGGTTGATGGGTGAAATTTTGATCCGAGGGTCAGAACGGATCTCCGGAGGTTTCTGTAGCACCTTCATGTCATTTGGGAATGTGTGCAAAATTTCAAGTCATTCGGACATGTTTTGGTCGGGTTTTTTATCGAATGTGTGTTTTTGAAGTTTTAAAAGAACTTAGGCTTGAATTCGATACAATTCGATGATTTGGGTGTTAGTCGAGGTATTTTGATAATTGGAACAAGTTTGAATAACGTTATAGGATGTGTTGGTACTTTTGGTTGAGGTTTCGGGGGCCTCGGGTGTGTTTCGGATGCCCAACGGGTCATTTTTGGAAGATTTTGAACTGTTGTTCTGGTATCTGGTGTTGTTCTTCGCGTCTGCGAGGGTTCTATTGTGTTCGCGAAGAAGAATTTGGCCTTTGAGAATTTGTTCTTCGTGTTCGGGAAGAGGGCATCGCATTCGCGAAGAAGGATTTTCCACCAGGGACTTTGTTCTTCGCGTTCACGAACAGTGCCTCGCGTTCGCGAAGAAGGATTTTTCTGTTGTGCAGGTCCTATTTCTAAAGCTCATATCTTTTGATCTACAATGAATTTTGAGGTAATTCAAAAACTAAAGTTGTAGCCCTTCGTATATAGTTTCCAGCAAGCTAAAGAAATCCTAATTTGTACATCTGTAGAAAACGTTATGGATATTATACTAGAGGCTGTCCGAGAAGAGTAAATTATGGACTTGAACACTTTTGTTCTTCGCGTTCGCGATAAGGCATCGCGTTCGCGAAGAACAATTTTTGAACCTGAACATTTTGTTTTTTGCGTTCGCGACAAGGCATCGCGTTCGCGAAGAAGGAAAAGCCTGGACAGAATGTTTAAGTTCTGGAAATGGGACTTCGTTCCCATTTCCCATTTTTGATGATTTGGAGCTCGAATTGGGCGATTTTTGGATAGATTTTCTTAGAGAACAATGGGGTAAGTGTTCTTAAATCAATTTTGGTTGTATAATTCGAATCTATTATAATTTTGGTGTTTAATCTGAGAATTTTGTTGAAAAATGGTAGAAAACCCTCTTGGATAGAATCACTGATTTGAGGGTCGAAATGATATGGGAATTGTATAATTTTGGTATGGTTAGACTCATGAGAGTGCGAGGTTTTTGGAAATGTAAATTTTACCCGGTTCCGCGATGTGGGGCCCGAGGGGTATTTTTGTTATTTTACATAATTTCGCGTATTAGCTTATAATTTAATTGTAAAATAAATTACTTGAATTATTATTTATAATATGCAATGTAGTTGAATAGATTTGCGCCATTTGGAGTCGGATACTCGTGGCAAAGGCGTGGTTTTGAGTTGACTTGCACTTGTTCGAGGTAAATGGCTTGTCTAACTTTGTATGGAGGACTTTGTCCCTTAAGATATAAAATTGGTAATTGAATGCCTTGTACGTGAGGTGACGAGCGCGTACTTGAGCTAATTGTTAAAAATTCGAATATCACTTAAAAATACTTGAGCTGAGTTTCTTTCGTATTTGTTTTATCCTACTTGCTATTATAGCTTGTGCTAGTATAGAAAAACATGTTTAGTGGACTTACTTGCCTATTTACTTAAACTGCCTTGTTTGCATTCTATGAAGCATATTAGGCTAGAATCTACTATTATTTCCTATGAGTTTGGTAATTATTTGATATTTTGAGCTGTTGTTGTTTGATTTAAATTTGGGACTAGGGGACGGCATCCCAGGAGCTCCCCCTGCATGTGTTATGTTCTAAGACCAAGAGTGCGGCATACCAATAGATCCCTGGCACAGAAATGATTATATATCGAGATACCAAGAGATCCCCGAATTATTATTGTGGATACCAAGAGATCCCAGAATTATTATTGTGGATACCAAGAGATCCCAGAATTATTATTGAGGATACCAAGAGATCCTCGGGATACCAAGAGATCCCAGAATTATTATTGAGGATACCAAGAGATCCTCGGGATACCAAGAGATCCCCGAATTATAATTGTGGATACCAAGAGATTCCAGAATTATTATTGAGGATACCAAGAGATGCTCGGGATACCAAGAGATCCCCGAACGATTTATTGAGGATATCAAGAGATCCTCGGGATACCAGGAGATCCCCGATGATAAATATCTGGTTGTGGTTTGTACCTCTATTCATTGATTGTGTTTGTTCTCTGTTACTGTTTTACTTATTTTCTTGCTGGATTTCTGCTGTGATTATACTCATATTGTCTCCTCATTATCATATTGATTATTATGTTATATCTCAGTAGGGCCCTGACCTCCCTCGTCACTACCCAATCGAGGTTAGGCTTGGCACTTACTGAGTACCGCTGTGGTGTACTCATGCCTCTTCTGTGCATGTTTTTCATGTGCAGACCCAGGTACTTCCGGCCAACCGCACTATTAGTAATCCAGGAGACATCTACCAGAGACTTTGAGGTATATCTGCCTCGTCCGCAGACCAGGAGTCTCTATCTTATTCCAGCTGTAGTATTTGATTTTCCTTTTCTTTCGATTGTGTAGACATTCCGGAGTTAGAGCAGTTCATTATATTTCTATTAGCCTGTGGTTTCCGTGAGATTCCGGGCTTTGGGATTTCTATTTCAGAATTTGAAGTGTCAAAGTGTATGTGCCAAGCGGCAAGTTATATACATTTCCTTAAGTTATTTAACTTTTGATTTAATATTTTCGTATTAGATGTTACTTCCGCATTGTTAGGCTTACCTAGTCATCGTGACTAGGTGCCATCATGACGTGTTCACGATTGGTGAATTAGGGTCGTGACAATTAGTGCTAAGATTAGTACCCTCAAGTGACAACGAAAGGGTCACAACACATTTGCTTTAGAAGCTCGACAATAGTGTTCAGTGTTCACTGCTACATTTTCGGTGGATACCTTCGAATTGACGTCTTCCTAAAAAGCTTTCTATTGCTGAACTTAAATAAATCTATTTGTTTTATCCATACATCTATATTTATACTTCAAGTTTAACAAAATTAGAAAATGATACCAAGTAAGACTTTCTTCTTTTGGAATAAGAAAACTCATACTCCCTCCGTTTCAATTTGTTTGAAACTTTTCGGAATACAATAGTCAAATTGACTAATTCTCAATGTGAATTTGAACATAAATTCTTTAAGTTGTTTGAAATAAAACTTACATATTTAAATATAAAGTAAAAAAAGTAATTTAAGTCACAATAGTTAACGACTCAAAATATTTAACACTATTTACAAAAAATATGGTCAAAGAATAGGTTCATTCTTTTTGAAGTGAAGGAAGTAATAATCTTAGGATTTTATTTGCTGAAATTTAATCCTTATATGATCAACTAACTAAATTAATGAGTTTTCTACGGTAAGAGTTGATTCTCATTCTCATCTTCATCCAAAATGATACTTTAGTCATATATTATTGAATGTTAGTTTTGGTATAGAAATTCAGTTAAAATTCAAGTTCTGCGCTGAAAATAATTAATTTATCTTCTAGAATACTAAACATATTTTCTTTCATATACTATCATAGTTTCAGCCAAATAAATTTGTATAGAAATTCAAACAAAATAATAAGACTTGACATCGAATTTTCTTTGTTAATCTTAAAAGATGAAATATAATTTAATGGGCTACTACTTTTAGGTGAGCAAATAGTGAACAGAAAGAAAAGCTATCGCAATGTATTACAATTTATTGTAGTAGTATCAAACAAAGTTGTACAGCAAAGAATTTATAACAGAGTTAACATAATTGTTCCTCACAATCCCTGTACTAATTTTGATATGCATTGGACACAACGAAACCACAATAGCTAAGACTAAGAGAGAAAAAATAAACTGTCAGTAAAACAGTCACGTGGTTGTCAAAAATTCAAAAGGATGCAGATAGAGTAGGCGCAAACAGTTGTGGGACCCACATGTAGTAAAGTAATTATTTGGTTCTTTTATCTAATACAGACAAAGTACACACATAATAATCTGATACAATATCCCTAAAGCATAATTCTCTTGAAATGACAAAAGTGTACGTTGATAAGCAAGCAGGCATGAGGACCCCTAGCTGCTTCCACTCGCTCTTCTATATATTAGTAAATCAGTCATGCTATAACTTTTCCAGCCAAAAGGTATGAGATTTTTATTTTTATATATATCGGTTGAGAAATATATGATGAAGTCGTACACATCACTAGTTGACAGCATAATTAATACCAGTGTCATCATATTATCAAAATGATTTCATAAAGAAACTTTAAAGAAAAGCATTGAATCCTTAAATAACTAGCAATTAAAATAGTCCACACCTTAACAAATCCTTAATTCCACAGATCAAGAATAGAACTTGAAAAGAAAAAGGAAATTAAAGTGTAGCTTCTTGAAGTTTCAGTATAAATTTAACAGATGAGACAAGGGACCTGAATAGTTATTAATAAATCTACATGTCCATAACTACAAAAGAAGAAGGAAGAAAAAGAATAGAACTACAGTACGTATAAAATAAATTAAAATGAAGAGAATTACAAATTAAAAGAGAAAAGAAAATCTAAGGCTGCTTATGTCTCTGGGTATAGATATAATCAAGGTGAGCCTCTAGCGTTCTTCTCATCAAACATTCTTCTTCTCCTAAACCTTCACATTTATCGTCCACTTCTACTTTCACTGCTGCCTTATCCTATAATCACAAGTAATTAGGGAATCAGTTAAATATATAAAAAGGGCAGCCCGGTACACTAAACTCTCATTATGCGCGGGGTCCGAGAAAGAACCGGACCATAATGGCTTATTGTACGTGGTCTTACGAGGTCACATGACAACGACTTTACCAGTTAAAATTTCGTGGTGAAAAAGGGAATTTTAACAACCCCATTCAAAAGAATATTGTAAGAATGCCGTACATATTTGAACCTATAATACGGTTTTGAATTAACTCTATCATTACACTATAAGCTTCCCTTATGCTGAGGAAGGGATTCAACAATTTATTTATAAACAGAAAAATTTATTATTATTATTATCCTATTTGCGCAGCATAAATTTCAATTGAATGAGATTCAATTAAACCCCTTAATTAACAAATTTGTGAAACATAGGGATTGCAAACAATAATAATAAACATACCTTACTATGCTCCATCGGAGTAACGTCGTGATAAGGCGTACTCATCGGCCGGGAAGAAGCGCAAGTTAGCGTGAGAAAGAGGAGGAATGATATCATGCAAAAGGTGCTAAGCTTAGCCATAATTGTATTTATTTCTTCGTCTGCTTTTATCTATAGCCTTCTGTGTATATGTTGATCGTAAAAGTGATGGATTTATAGAGTGGAGAACCAAGAAAGCAGGGAAAAGTGCTGTATATAAAGAGCTGTATATAGTAATTTCTAAATATATAATTCTATAATTATCTCTGTTATTTAATAAAAAAGGAGAAAATTACGGAGGGATGACGAAAAGCTAAGAAAAAGGGTGGCCAACATTTGTGGATATTTCAAAGAAGACTTCTAGAGAAAGTAATGGACGTGTTGTATTGTACTGTTATAAAAAAAGTGATAAGGTCAACGAAGAATGAAGCACGGAGTTGACCTCTTCCACAACCCGACATTTGGTCTAGGTCGTCAAATTAAGGTTCTCCTCTATTGAGATAAGAATACTTAATGTTTTTTAAATGAAACGGTACATTTATACGATATCTTCGGTCTTGAATATTAATCGTTTTAACAAATTAAATTTAGTATAAATATGTGATATTTATAAAAATCCAAAAGTATTCTTACTTCTTTAGATTCATGTAGTGTTAATTAAGTGATATGTTTAAGAAATATAAAGGACATTTAAGATTAAGGCTATAATATACAGTAACTTATTATATGTGCAAAAACCTTTAAAATAAAGTATATAGACCAAAGAAGTGGAGTATTAATTTTTCATTTATCGTCACAAAGAAGCAGGAGTATTCAAAAATCTTAGTTGCCTTAGATCGGCGATCATATTTACTAGGCCAAATACATAACCGGACCCTTAAACTTGGCCTTTTTTGTCACTTGGGCACTTAAACATAGAGTTGTTCCTATCAGACCCTTCAACTAAATCACATATGTGCCAATTAGACACTTTGTAGACCATTTGAGAAAAACTTTTATAAAAATTATTGAATATATAATTAGCTACAGTTGTATATTTGATAGTTTTTAAGGTTTTCTTCTTTTCTTATGAAATAGTTGCATTTGTATATTTGACAGCTTTGCTCTTTTGCTGAAGTACTAT
>MU736420.1:42131-65048 GCA_026770625.1 Nicotiana glauca
AATTTGCAATAATAAAATAAGCAATTATAGAAGAGAAATTAGATGTAGATTGAGAGAGATTGAGAGAGATTGATGAATTGGTGAGTAAAAATGAAAGAATGAGGGGGTATTTATAGTTGAAAAATGAGAAAAAGTATAATTATATAAAGTTTGGGGGCCAAATGGCTATTTTTTAAAGTGGCCAACGGATAAAATATACCCCCCAACGGCTAGATTTTAAAAATCTAACCATTGTTTTTTTTTAAAAATTTTTTTTTTTTTTTTAAAATTAGCCGTTAGGCCTGTTAGGCCCGTTAGGACCGGCCCAGGCCCGCCAGCCGATCCCGAGCTTAGCGGTCCCGGTTTTCGTGGGCCTATCCGTTGTAACCGGCCCGTCGCGGGCCTTGTGCACCATTAGGCCCAGGACCGTTAGGCCCGTTTAGCCCGCGGGCCCGATCCGGTCCCGGTCTAGGACCGGCCCACCATACAGCCTTAATTACAAGAGAATGCCAAAATATCGATAGGAACCAATTAGGAAATACTTTAGACACTAGTAAGACTTAAAGAAATGAGACATTGGACCCTAAAATTCCTTCTTTAATTTTCTTGAGAAATTATCTTACATAATTGACAACTCAAATAAAATAACCGACAAATGTATATATCGTACATAATTAGTACTACTATATAATATATGGAGTATATTTTTTAGGGGCTGTAAATATTAGGTGTAACTTGCCCTGATAATGGTGGCAGGACCACTTGCACAATTTCCATGTGAAACTTTTTTGATTTTTCTCACATGTGAAACTCAGAAATTAGAATAGCAACATGTGAGTTCAGCCCATTGAAACTATTGCAAATCAAGCTCAATTTAAGCTATTCCCTTTTTTCTGTTTCTTATCTATCATACTGCAGCTCCTTTTCCTCGTCCAAATTTCAACAATTTCTGAAGTTTCTTTTCACGGCCTTCGAGATTTAGAACAGAAAGATTGCACGTACAGTAATGATTGAACTGCTTGTAACTGCAGCAACATAGGTTGGATGTAATGTATAATCGACTGGATTAACTGAACACAACATTTTTTTTAACACAAAACATAGATACACATGTGAAACCACCAAAATTTCAATAAATAATTACATCCGAACCCATGCATTGAAAGAATGTAAATGTTAAACCCATCAAATTTAAATTTGGAATCTGCCTCCGCCTCTATGAGTAATTAAGAACCTTTTAGCCTGGATATATTCATTTCATAGGAAAAAAAAAGGAGGTCATGTATGCAACATTACTAATTATAGATATAACAATCTGGCAAACGATGCAGAAAGATCACCAATCAATAATTCCACAAGAATAAAGATCCAAAACACTTCAAGGCCTCTGAAATGCCACCAGACTTTCCAATCTCAATTTCACAAGCTTAAGAAGAGCAAATGTTTTGGAGTCTCATAACAACGCACAAGAATGCTGCCATCATATATCTTTCATCTTATTCGCATAAAACACAACAACAAATGGTTTAGACCACACGTCCACACCTATCAGTATTCTCAATGAACTCAGTTGCTGAATGACACAAACATAAAACATTGAAATACATGGAAGAGTGTATAAAGCTAAGCCCCGTATCAGTGTGACAGCTTTCATATGTCTTAAACGAGCTTGCCATCACATAGAAACAGTTAGTCTTCTCTTTTCTGCTATAAACTTGAGATACATATCATGAAATCATTTACCTGCTTTACAATAGGTCTGATATAGTGATTGTTATTTTATGATTCAAATCTTGATGCAATTCAGATTATTGGAAACGAAACCGAGATATTCAAAGAGATATTTCAAGAGAACACCAGAACATCTGCTACAACACAAAAACCACTAAGTCAGTCAGTCAACAGGAAGCAGGATATATTTGGCTAGAAGACTTTAAGCATATTAAGAGGGTGTTTGGCTAAGCTTATAAGCTGGTCAAATTGGCTTATAAGCACTTTTTGGCTTATCTACGCGTTTGGTAAAATTAAATGTGCTTATAAGTTAAGTGCTTATAAGTCAAAAATAAGCCAAAAGCCATAAGTTGGTCTCCCCCAACTTATCAAATTTCAGCTTATAAGCACTTTAGGTTTGACCAAAATATTTACTATTCTATCCCTAAAATATCTCTTTTTGAAATAAAACTCTTTGTATACCTAATTTTTAGCTGCTTATTATTAATTTCAGCATTTTTATCCAAACACGTAACTACTTATTTTTTAAATCAGCTTCAGTACTTAAAAGTGTTTTTCAGCACATATGCTTATCAGCTACTATAAATCAGCTAAGCCAAACGGGCTCTGAGTGCAGCTCCAGTCATCAGACAAAGATCATGAGGTTTTAAAGCAAACAAAGCAAGCTCTTTTTTAGCTCCAACAATAGAAAATCTGGTAACATTTATTGTTATTTCATTTTAGTTCATCATGATTATGAAGTAAATATTTTGAGTTTATGCTGAATAAATCTTGTTTTTTTTTATCTTTTCATTTTTAAATGTCTTAAGTGGCCAAACCTGTAGTCCAGGAATGAAGAACAATGAAAAGGTCAGACCAAAAATATACAGCCAATTGCAGAACAAGGAAAAGTACATATATAAAGAGTTTTGTCCTCGAACAATGTTATGTTTTCTTTAGCTAAAAGGATGAAGCAGAAAGGTAAAAGGAGTTGAAGGAACATTTTAGGACCAGAGTTTTCTGCTA
Source organism: Nicotiana glauca (assembly GCA_026770625.1). Classification (NCBI taxonomy): domain Eukaryota; kingdom Viridiplantae; phylum Streptophyta; class Magnoliopsida; order Solanales; family Solanaceae; genus Nicotiana; species Nicotiana glauca. Next base: position 44,847 of record MU736420.1, read on the forward strand.
ATTGGTTATTCTTTGCACCATTTCATTGAATAATCTCACTCGAAGCTATCAAAATCTAAACATTCAATGTAGAGGTATAACACCTGATCTTAAAAAATAATTAGCACTATACAATATATTTTTTATAAGTACACGCTAATTCATAACTACAGATCACCACGGAAGTATGGAGCACCAAAAAATGAGCTGGAGAATGTACCACCCAAATTGGGGAAAAGGGTTAGGAAACACATCAAGAAGAGTACACAACCCCAAGCAAACCTCTCATTTCCAAGGGGGGTGATCTCGTCTTGCGCAGGGGTCTCCTCTCCACCACGAAAGAAGGTTGCGAAGAGTCCCCACGCCAGACATAGCACGCTGCCGCTTAGACCACCTATCCCTAGCAACAGGGAAGTTGCAAAAGATAACAAAGCAGCAGTGCTCCTGCCAAATAAAGCTTGTGCAATTCGCCCGCCCTCTAGTCTTCCGCATGGCAAGAGATTTAAAGAGGTCACAACCATCCCTGCAAAAGAATGACCACATTGGATGATGTAATGGAGCAAATTCCTTCTCACCATTATTTTTTGGCAAAACTGGAAGTGTACATTTACTGTAAATAGTGGAAGAGCATAATCGGGGTGTTTATTTCAAGACAGGGAACAGATACAAGTCAATCTGTTCCTCTTTTTCTCACATATGTCTTTTCCTTCTCCTACAGCCTATAAAGGAACAAACAGTTTTAATCCTTTACCTACGGGAAGTGAAAGTAACAGTAGTTAGGCTTCCTTGTGGAAAAGAGAAAGAAGGTGGACAGCCATACATAATAGCAAACAATCTTGCGAATTCACATCACAATTAGGTGACAGAAGCACCATAAAGCAGTGCCAGCGTCGGTTGATATGCTGCATTAAGAACTCATCAAGTATACATCTGGAAGTGAGACCACAATTTATTATGTCAGCATCCTAGATTACCTTGTTCTATGAGTTTATAAGGAAGATCAGTGATTATGCAGGAGTAAACATCTATCCATGAACGACCTATCCTGATACACAGCTTTTATGCAGGTGCACCACTTGAAATTTAAAACGAATGCTCTTTCCCTGTCAATTTTATTCCCCTTCTTCTGAATATCACCCTTGAATAATTTATCCGGTGCCGTGCCGAGGGGCACGGATTTCACTAAATTGGATGCTTTTTGTTTAGCTGGGAACCATAAGAGGAGTTTTACAACAATGGAGGATCACGGGCATAACATAATCCAATGTTTTGAGGTCACGTCGTAAAACTACTTTATGAAGCAAAAAAAGAATCAAATTTCAAGCAACTCACCTAAAAGTCCAGCAAAAGCAAGGGGATCAACTGGAACTCCCACACCTTCAACAGCATAAGGCAGCACATTCCCAAGATCATCAGTATATGGTCCAACAACATATTGAATGAAGGAGAACAAAGGATTATTATAGAAGAACTGAGGTCTTATGTACCTGGAAAAGAAAAAGAGAACAATAAGAGGAACTAATAAAGAAAAGGTAGCGTAAGGAAAATGAAAATCAAATTAATAAAATTCATACTGATGAGGTAAGGTGGGAAGGAGGCATGTATGATATGCTTGAAAATTTCTCATTATGGCATATCAAATTTGCTCAAAATATTTACTTGGTAAGTCATGTCGATTTAGCAATCATTTTCTTTGTTAATTTTAATGTACACATAAAACATCACAAAGTTTGTGCCATCAAGCTGTTTGCGCATGTTAGTTATTCTATGGAAGCAAAAGAATTATATATGGGAAAGTTTCACCTCTGATAACTTAAATACACAGTCATTCATACAAAGTTCATGCAGAGGCACACCAGAAAAGCCATTAAGCGCTCAAGAGAAAAAAAAAAATTTCACAACCACAGTTTCTAAATCATGTCGGTCAAAATAGGCAAGGGGAAAACCCAAAATTTGCATTCCATATTGAAGTGCATAGGAGACAAAAACTATTCTAGTGCAATGCACCATTAATGGAGAGGACAAAAATAATCACTTACAGAGCATTGTCACCTCCATTAAAGCTTCCATCAGCGATAAAAGCAGCAATTGCAAGTATTAGTGATGTCAAGTATGCACTTGCTGTACGAGCAACTGGAATATCAAATAAAGCCTTCTTATTTGGTAGCAGGGATTCGTAGTTATTCATAACACCCAGGCAACCAGTCCAATTGGATGGAACAAGAAAAGATGGACTAAGTTTGACACCATAGCGCGCAGCAGTTACTCTTGTGGTTACCTGCCATGCATGTAAGATAGCTATTATTTAGCAGAACACAGACATCAGAAGTTTGGATTCGTCATGAAAATAAAGCAATGACCCCATCATAGTATGAAGTCGCAAGGGCTACAAGCTCTGAAATATAAATAAAAAATCCGAACTCCACATAACAAACACTGTTGGAGACTTTAAAACATTTGGGTTTAAAGTAGAAGAAGTGTGAATTGGAAATGGAGGGGAAAAAAATGGAGGGAAAATGAAAATTTGAAGTGAATTTTGTGTAGCACTTTGTCCCTCATTGGTGAGGGACAACCACATTTGTGTGCTTATATATAGAATCACTTCTTAAAGCTCTTAAAAGGAGTTGAAGAGAATGAACCCTCGCGCCGTCGTCGTCGCTCGCTCGGCTCGGCTTCGGCTTCGGCTTCGGCTTCGGCTTCGGCTTCGGCTATTCGGATTCGGATTCGGATTTGTCAAATTATCGATCGATAAGATTATTTTTGGACAAAACTTATTTAATTATTCAATAATTAATTAAATACCAAATCACTGCTGAAAGTACGCCAGAACTCTGCTGAAATTTCAGAGAACCCGTTTCTGCCACGATCGCGGTAGAACCGCGGTAGTGAGATTCAGAAAGGCTCTCTGGCCGCGGTTCTGCCGCGATCGCGGTAGAACCGCGGCAGGCCGCGTATTTTCTGAAAAGGCACCTTTTCAAGACACCTCTTCTGATATTTGCCTATAAATTGTGAGGCAAGGCTGCATCTTGGATATATACGAAAATATACTCCAGAACAACTTTCTTTCTGAATATATTGCATCCTACTTCGCAATATCTCTCTCTCAAATTCGTAAGTGTGATTTTGCTCCGTTTTTGAGTTCGTTGGAATCCTGCAGTTTGTATTGCCACTGTTGCAGGAAGGTTTATTCCGTTTTATCCTGGGAGGATTTAATCCATTACCTTGGCAACGTGTGAGGGGGTTAAAATTCCTTAAGGACACACAAGCAAATTGTGGACTCAGAAATTTTTCATTCTTCTACCTTTCTTTATTTTCTAACAGTTTATTTTTAACACAGTGACGCTAACAAGCTTAAGGAATTTTAATAACGTTTCTGTGTTGATTATTAAACTGTTTTCTTTATATTTTATTGGAGACTAAAGCCTTGTTGCTTTCTACTCCATTAATTGTTTCTGTCCGGTTTAAAGTACATAAAAACTTTGCCGGAATAATAAACGTACGGGTTTGAAGTATATAAAAACTTCACCATTGTTACGTGTTGTATGTTTGGTTTGGTATTCAGTTTGAAGATATCAAAACTTCACTGATTTAACAAAGTTCTGTATTGTTTTTGACTTTACAGAAATATGACGAATGAAAACCAAACTAATGGAAGTGTTGCGGGAACGGGTGCTACTTTGACGAGTGTTGCTGCCTCGTCAAGCCGTTCTGCTCCTGCCCATGCTATGGCACCGGCAGAAAAACCCGAAAAGTTTTCCGGTATTGACTTCAAACGCTGGCAAATGAAGATGCTCTTCTATCTTACTACGTTGAGTTTGCAACGTTTCATCAAGGAGGATCCTCCGGTCATGGCTGAAAATACTCCGGATGATGAACGACTTGTTGTAACTGAAGCATGGAAACATTCTGATTTCTTGTGCAAAAATTACATTTTGAGTTGTTTGGAAGATGGCTTGTACAATGTCTATAGTGTCATGGAAACTTCAAAAGCGTTATGGAATGCGCTTGAGAAGAAGTACAAGACTGAGGATGCCGGACTTAAGAAGTTCGTGGCTGCAAGGTTCCTGGATTTCAAGATGATTGACACTAGGTCGGTCATAACTCAAGTCCAAGAACTACAAGTCATTGTACATGACCTCCTTGCTGAAGGTATGACCCAAATCAATAATTTTATTAATAAGATTTATCTTATTATTAATCCTGAATTTGTTATTGAAGGTATGGTCATAAATGAGGCCTTTCAAGTCGCTGCTTTCATTGAGAAGCTACCTCCGCTGTGGAAGGATTTTAAGAACTATCTTAAACACAAACGGAAGGAAATGACTCTAGAAGACTTGATTGTTCGTTTGAGGATAGAAGAGGACAACAAAAATGCTGAAAAGAAGTCACGTGGAAACTCGACAATTGTGGGGGCAAACATTGTTGAGGAGGCACCACAAAATAAGAAGAGGAAGAAAGCTTCTGGACCAAAGAATTACCCAAGCAAGAAGAAGTTCAAGGGTAATTGCCACAATTGTGGAAAAACTGGGCATAAGGCAGTGGATTGTCGTGCGCCAAAGAATGATAAGAAGAAAAAGAATCAAGCCAACATGGTTGAAGATGAAATGGAAGACTTGTGTGCCATGTTGTCAGAATGCAACTTGGTAGGAAATCCGAAAGAATGGTGGATAGATTCTGGAGCCACCCGCCATGTTTGTGCTAACAAGGAATTATTTTCTTCTTATGCCCCTGCAGGTCCCGACGAGACTATCTTCATGGGAAATTCATCTACGGCCAAAATTGAAGGAGTTGGCAAGATTGCATTGAAGATGACGTCGGGAAAAATAGTGACTCTAAACCAAGTCCTCCATGTTCCAGAAATTCGCAAGAATCTTGTGTCTACCTCACTTCTTGTCAAGAATGGATTCAAATGTATTTTTGTTTCTAATAGTGTTGTAATAAGTAAGAACGATTTGTATGTAGGAAAAGGTTACCTAAGTGAGGGCCTTTTCAAGCTAAATGTAATAGCAGTTCCTATCAATAAAGTGAATGCTTCTTCTTACTTGCTTGAGTCAAACACTTTATGGCATTCGCGTTTAGGGCACGTAAACTTCAAAACATTGCGAAAGATGATAAATCTAGAAGTATTGCCAAAATTTGATTGCATCAATTCCAAATGTCAAATATGTGTGGAATCAAAGTATGCTAAGCATCCTTATAAGTCCGTTGAAAGGAATTCAAGTCCTTTAGACTTAATTCACACAGATATTTGCGACATGAAGTCAACACCATCTCGCGGTGGGAAAAAGTATTTTATTACTTTTATTGACGATAGCACGAGATACTGCTATGTTTATTTACTTAATAGTAAAGATGAGGCAATTGATGCTTTCAAGCAATACAAGAGTGAAGTTGAAACGCAACTAAACAAAAAGATCAAAATGATAAGAAGTGATAGGGGTGGCGAATATGAATCTCCTTTTGAAGAAATATGTTTGGAAAATGGCATTATCCACCAAACAACTGCCCCTTACTCTCCACAATCTAATGGAATTGCGGAAAGGAAGAATCGAACGTTGAAGGAGATGATGAATGCATTGCTAATAAGTTCTGGCTTACCACAAAACTTGTGGGGGGAAGCTATACTTACAGCTAACCGGATAATCAACCGTGTACCTCATAGTAAAACACAATCCATTCCTTATGAGATGTGGAAAGGAAGGAAGCCTAGCTTGAAATACTTCAAAGTGTGGGGGTGTTTAGCTAAGGTACAAGTTCCTAAACCTAAAAGGGTTAAGATAGGTCCAAAAACGGTTGATTGTGTGTTTATTGGATATGTAACCAATAGCAAGGCATATCGGTTTCTGGTTCATAAATCAGAAAATCCTGAGATTCACATTAATACGATAATAGAATCAGATAATGCTGAATTCTTTGAAACTATTTTTCCATATAAAAAGGAAAGTGAAGTGACCTGCCAAAAGTCAAAACGACTTCGGGAGGAAATAATAGATGGTATGCCTAATGAAGAAAATCCGAGAAGGAGTAAACGTCAAAGGACATCTACTTCATTCGGTCCAGATTTTCTGACTTTTCTGTTAGAAAATGAGCCTCGTACCTTCAAGGAAGCAATGTCTTCATCAGAGGCACAATATTGGAAAGAAGCTGTCAATAGTGAAATAGAATCCATATTGAGCAACCATACTTGGGAATTGGTTGATCTTCCTCCAGGTAACAAAACGTTGGGTTCTAAATGGATTTTCAAGAAGAAAATGAAAGACGATGGTACTATTGACAAATACAAGGCAAGACTTGTTGTCAAAGGATTTAGACAACGAGAAGGTCTTGACTATTTTGACACATACTCGCCGGTAACAAGAATTACATCCATTCGGATGCTAATAGCGTTAGCCGCCTTGTATGATCTTCAAATCCATCAAATGGATGTAAAAACAGCCTTCTTAAATGGTGATTTAGAGGAAGAAATCTACATGGACCAACCCGAGGGGTTTGTGGTTCCGGGAAAAGAAAAGAAGGTGTGTCGACTTGTTAAGTCTCTTTATGGACTAAAACAAGCACCCAAGCAATGGCATGCGAAATTTGACCAAACAATGTTGTCAAATGGCTTTAAGATTAATGAATGTGATAAATGTGTTTACATTAAGAACGTTCCAAATCATATAGTCATTGTTTGCTTATATGTTGATGATATGCTAATAATGAGCAAAGACATTGCCGACATTCAAGCTACTAAGCGCATGCTTGCTAGTAAGTTTGATATGAAAGACTTAGGAGTTGCCGATGTAATTCTAGGAATTAAAATCAAGAGGACTCCTCAAGGTCTAGCTTTGTCTCAATCACATTACGTGAAAATGGTACTTGAAAAATTCAAACATTTGGAATTTAGAAGTGCAAGGACTCCAATTGACTTAAACCATCATCTTATGAAGAATAAAGGTGAAAGTACGTCTCAATTGGAGTATGCCCGTGTGTTGGGAAGCTTAATGTACATCATGAACTGTACACGACCTGATATAGCTTGTGCGATAAGTAAACTTAGTCGATTCACAAGTAATCCCAACAAACATCACTGGGTGGCAATGAAACGAGTTCTGGGATACTTGGAGTATACTCAAGACTACGCTTTGCACTACAATAAATATCCTGCAGTTATCGAAGGATATAGTGATGCAAATTGGATAACCGGCTCAACAGAAACAAAGTCCACAAGTGGATATGTGTTTACTGTTGGTGGAGGAGCAGTATCTTGGAAGTCTTCTAAACAGACGTGTATTGCTCGCTCTACAATGGAATCAGAGTTTATAGCATTGGATAAAGCCGGTGAAGAAGCTGAATGGCTTCGGAATTTTTTAGAAGACATACCGTTCTGGCCAAAACCTTTGGCTCCTATTTGCATACATTGCGATAGTGAGGCTGCAATAGGACGGGCAGGGAGCGTTATGTATAACGGAAAGTCTCGTCATATACGACGAAGACATAATACCGTTAGACAACTACTTTCTAGTGGAATTATCACTATTGATTATGTAAGATCAAAGGATAATGTTGCGGATCCGCTTACAAAAGGCTTAACTAGAGAGGGAGTTGAGAAATCATCTAAGGGAATGGGACTATGGCCGAGGACAAGTCAACATGGCGGTAACTCTACCTAGAATTTTGGATGTTCCGAGATCTAGGTTCAAGGAGCTCAAACAAAGTTGTGATTGACCGGTTCAACATTGTCAAAATAATATCTTTGGTCCATTCTCATGATGAAGACAATGTTCAGTAACAAGGATAGAACTTTACATGTTCTTTAATGATTACCTAAGTTTGATGAGGTATTTATCAAATAGTGTCAATCTAAAGGATTACACGTTTAGGAATCACCTATGTAAGTGTGAAGTGAAAGCCGCTTCAATGAGAATTCTGTAAGGCCAATTCTCTATGCACTTATGAGACCAGGCGGTGTTCATGGCTGAAACGAACACAACAATGAGAACTACAAGACGGTTAAGGGTTGATTGTGTGACATATGGTTGTCTAGGTATACACTAAAGTTCGACGGTTCAAAGATATCAAATCTACCGATTGACCGAGTATATCCGACATATGTTCACTACGGAAAGTTCAAAGGGAAACCTACTTATCCAGATGCGATTAATCCTTACTTGCAAAATCACATAGCTTTCATCTATGATCTTTCTTGATACAGCCATTCCCATTCATGTGGGGGATTGTTGGAGACTTTAAGCCATTTGGCTTTAAAGTAGAAGAAGTGTGAATTGGAAATGGAGGGAAATAAAATGGAGGGAAAATAAAAATTTGAAGAAGTGAATTTTGTCTTGCACTTTGTCCCTCATTGGTGAGGGACAACCACATTTGTGTGCTTATATATAGAATCACTTCTTAAAGCTCTTAAAAGGAGTTGAAGAGAATGAACCCTCGCGCCGTCGTCGTCGCTCGCTCGGCTCGGCTTTGGCTTTGGCTTTGGCTTTGGCTTTGGATTTGGATTTGTCAAATGATCGATCGATAAGATTATTTTTGGACAAAATTTATTTAATTATTCAATAATTAATTAAATACCAAATCACTGCTGAAAGTACGCCAGAACTCTGCTGAAATTTCAGAGAACCTCGCTGGCCGCGTTTCTGCCGCGATCGCGGTAGAACCGCGGCAGTGAGATTCAGAAAGGCTCTCTGGCCGCGGTTCTGCCGCGATCGCGGTAGAACCGCGGCAGGCCGCGTATTTTCTGAAAAGGCACCTTTTCAAGACACCTCTTCTGATATTTGCCTATAAATTGTGAGGCAAGGCTGCATCTTTTATATACGAAATACACTCCAGAACTCCTTTCTTTCTGAATATATTGCATCCTACTTCGCAATATCTCTCTCTCAAATTCGTAAGTGTGATTTTGCTCCGTTTTTGAGTTCGTTGGAATCCTGCAGTTTGTATTGCCACTGTTGCAGGAAGGTTTATTCCGTTTTATCCTGGGAGGATTTAATCCATTACCTTGGCAACGTGTGAGGGGGTTAAAATTCCTTAAGGACACACAAGGAAATTGTGGACTCGGAAATTTCTCATTCTTCTACCTTTCTTTATTTTCTAACAGTTTATTTTTAATACAGTGACGCCAACAAACACATCACGTCAATCCAATAGTACGAAACGCACCAGATAATCTACACTTACTTGCTTGAGTGTATCTAAAGGTCAAACATTTATTGATCTTTACGTTGTACCAATAGCTGAGACGAGACTTTAGAATAAAATTTCATTTACATGGCAAAAAGATTTTCTTAGAAACTAAATATCACAAATGTTTGACATCAACAAGAAGCATACTTGAGATTTGATCTAAAGCTTTCATGAGATTTAGCCATCAACTCACACGTTTTAATGGAGAAATACAATGCATACCTCTGAAACTCCCAAAATGGTCAAGAAGCCACCAAAAAGAGGTACAACATTGGCCAAGTAATCATCAATAGTTGCATCAGGCTTAAGGAAGAAACCACTGGTCAAAGCTATAGTGCCAAAAGTTGTTACAGCCAAAGCTACCGCACTGATGTAACCCGAAGGAGTACTTAATTTGGTTGATTCAAACTGAAGATCCATTTCTGACTTGGGTTGTACCACACAAGCCTGAAAAGCAAAATCATCAAATACAGATGCCATTTTCACATGTAACCGGACGAAAATATCTGACTTAAAACATCTGAAATAACACAAGTTAGCCTTTCCCTCACACAATTAAATGCATTTGACTACCAAAAAATACTGAAAGAAAGAAACTAGGAGCTTCAGTTACAAAAGATTGTAATTTTAACACCACGGCTACACCTTTCCTTTTTTCGTTTTTTATTATTGATTCTGGCACTTCACCTACATCACCGTACTCATTCCTCAAGATACAACCTCTCTCACAATCAATCAAGAATGTTAAATTACAAGCACATTATTGACTCTAGGTACTGGTCAGTAGTTGCAAGTTCCGGCTGAAAGCTTCACAGCTTCTTAAACCTAGCAAACATACTCAACTATCAATAATGTAGTCCACTCACGAAAAAGGCATAGCGAAACAGTCTCAATTAATGCTTAAAAGGCGAAAAAGGCAGAGCGAAACAGTGAAATTATCTTTTTAAACATCTAAAATATACCTGCTTTACAATATCATTTGTTTTTTCCTCCATAAACCACAAAACGACCTCCCTTCCGGCAGCATCCGATAACTTTTTCTCTAATTTGGGGATTACTTCATCAATAGGCCTCCTCAAGTTTCCAATGAAGATTCCCCCATCTCCAAATCTCCTAACATCAGTTGCGAAGAACGTATCAAAGCCAAAACAATTCCTTAGCTGCCATAGAAAATTTATAACATCAGATACACAGAGAATATGTTTTTAAGAGAATGAAGTAGCTATCGACAAGTACACCATAACATCAAAGCAGAAACCACTAACCATGTATACATATCCAAAAAGATTCTTAAAAATGTATAACGCGCACTGAACAAATTGACTTTAAATTATGGATTTAAGTCATATGTGCTGACACTATAAAAATTCCTTTAACACTACCTGTGAATTTCAACCTGTGATATCAGGTTAGTTATCATTTTTCCCAGAATACCAATTAATGTCAGAGGCGTATCTAACCTTTTAATACCGAGTTCAACTGAACCCATAACTTCTGACGTGGTGCATGAATTCATGTGTAAAAATCTACTAAAATTGCAACAAATAATATATATGAACCCGTAATTTTAAAAAATACAATGAGTCACTAATAAAAACTTTAAAAGCTGAATCCTGGATCTGCCTCTGATTAATGCTCATCTAGAGTTTGCATGTAATTAGCTAATAAATGACCTGATTGTATAATAAATTTCTAAATCGAATTTAAACTCTATATAAATTAGGCCGCGCCACTCTAATTGTATAATAAATTTCTAAATTGAACTTAAACTCTATATAAATTAGGCCGCGCCACTCTAAATTAACTTAGTTTAAATTTTGGATTCACCTCTGCATAATCATTTAAACAGAAAATTACCTTGTTAAGATCAAGAGCTACAAAAGCCTCCTCTGCTTTCTCCAACCTCTCCTTCTCTCTGGACAAACTATCACGAACCAAATTCTTAAAGAAACCAACAACTGGATTGCTGCTGGTTTCACTATCAAGCTCTTTCAGTTTCCTATCCGTTCTCTTTTTCTCAAGCTTTATAGCAGTCTCAATTGAAGGATTCCCCATAAACTTCTTGAATTCTTCATCAGTCTTCCAATCCATTTCTTGTTGTTTCTCCCTTTCTATTCTCTCAGACTCTGATTCTGACTCATGCTGAGAACCGCTCTCAGCCTCTCTGTTCACTTCACCTTTGATATGCTCATCATTATTGGGTAAATCGTTTTCTTCTGAAGCTAAAGCCACGGAAGAAGATGAGGGTTCATCTTCTTTCTCAGCTTTAACAAAAAAATTCAATCTTTTTCTATTAGGAACATACAAATTCAATCTTTTTCCATTAGGAACATAAAAATTCAATCTTTTTGGGTTGTAAGTAGAGAATAAGGAAAATGAGAAGTGGGTCTTTCGGCAAATTGAGGAGTAATTGGAAATTGAAGAACATGAAGTAGCACAAAGAGTAGCCATGTGAGGGTGATGAAGAATGTTCTGAACTGAAGGGCAAACAACGTGGAACCCATTTTAAGGAAGAGCAGATTTTGACTGGATTATGTAAGGGAAATGTCTAGAAAGTTGGAGAACAAGTACAGGTGCAATGCGTTCTCTATGAAATTGAAATGTTGAAACCCCACACAGAGATATTGGATAATACGACGCAGAAAACTTTGTGGTGTATGAAATTGGACTATATATATTGTGCATGATATATAATTCCAGGTAAGTCGAAATAAACCGGGTTGAGTTTATTCGCTGCGTCTCATCCTGATCTAAGAAGATCATGAAAACTGAAAGGCAAAGGAAAAGGAGACAAGTGGCTTTGTTTGAGTTAAAATAATAAACTCATACTCTAATAAGTACCATTTATGGGTTAGAAATAAAATTAGAATTCAACTTACTTTTAATGATAGTTTCCTAAATTATAATTATAGTTTATAAAAACAAAAATGATACTTTATTTTAGACAGTTATCTTATTTGTGTTTGACATAACCAAGGAATAAAAATATACTTCCGATTTACTTTTTAGTCCATGCAAAAAAGAATGACACATTTTCATATTGGAAAATAATTTGTATTTTATGCAATGATATATAGCCACACAAAATATATGTACCTCATTTTGCAATACTGGTTCAAAAGTTTTCTCTTTTTCATTAAACTTTGTGTTCAATCAAATAGATTCGCATCAATTGAAACGGAGGGAATACTATCTAATTAGTTAAGGCTAGGGGTGTTCAAACCGAACCGGAAAACTGTACCAAACCGAAAAACTAAACCAAACCGATTAAAAAACCCGACTAGGTTTGGTTTGACTTGGTTTGGTATTGAGTAAAAAATCCCGAACCAAACCGACATATAAATATATAAATTTTATTTATATTTTTAAGACTTTGTAGTGATTTTTTTTTAGAAAATGTAGAAATATTTGGGATCCTCTCATGTATTAACCTTGAAAGCGTAAATTAACGAAAAATTATTGTTAGACGACTAAGAAAATAACTATCATGTGTTACTAAAAAATTTCTCCCATTAGAATATTTTAATAGATCATATGTTTGTCAATTTTTTCCATATTTACTAAACATATATTCACGTATCAAAGCTTTATCTATAATATTAATAACGTAAGATTGAAATAATATTCATGTAACAAAAAAACCCCAAAATCCGAAAAATCCGACAAAACCGAACCAATCCAAACCGATATAATTGGTTTGGTTTGGTTTTGATAGAACCCAAACTAACCTGGTTCATGCACACCCCTAGTTAAGGCCCTTAAACTTATAAAGCTTCAGTCATGCTACAATGGATTAGGAATCTTTTGTCAAAGCAGTTTTAGCGTATATAATTGGCAGGCTGCTAGGGCCTTCATATAGAAGTATTTATATTCAGCTTGAATTGCATTCACATAATGTGATGGGAGTCTATCTACCATATAATTGACTTAATTAATGAAGCACAAGTAATACTTCAGAAATACAAGAGAAGAAAGAGCATGAACACTATATTATATTCCTTCCATTTCAATTTGTTTGAACCTATTTGATTGCGTACGGAATTTAAAAAAAGATAAAACTTTTAATTTTTTTTTTTTTTTTTCGTAAATCATAAATTATCTCATTAAGGGTAAAAGTAATTAAAGTTAAAATTTTATCAAATTTAGAAAGAATTTATTCTTTTTTGAAACTGACTAAAAAGAAAATAGGTTTATTCTTTTCGAAACCAAAGGAGTATAAAATAGTCATTCCGTTTGCCAGTTCCCCTTTTCGTTCATGATTAGCACCAATAAAACTTGCTTGTGTTAATGTAAATGAAAATATATCTGATTGATTACATTTTGATCTAGTAAAAGTATTCAACCATTCCACGTACAATTAGTCCTTTTTATCTAACTCTAACTTCCCTAAGTTCAATTCACCAATCACCAACAAAAAAGAAATTGAAATATGCAAGTTATCCATTAATTAATTAAAAGAAGAGAAAACGACATGTATAGGTTGGATCAATTCCCTGCCACCATGGAAATACTTTGCTCGACGTTGGAATGTGTTTCGTCACAGTGAGGAGTTGATCAGTTCACAGCTGATCCAAACACGATTTAAAAGCTCTTTCTGTTGCCTTATATCTATGGAATTGTCTTTCAATACTTTGAATGCGGCAGCTTCCAATGAATAGTAAACATAATCGTTAGATGTGCTGAAGCTGGGGAAAAGAAGAGCATCGTCCAAATTTAAGTTCATGCCACAGACGGCAACAGATGAGGCTTCGCTAATGAAAAGAAGCCAGTTTTTTACTTCTTTCACTAATTTAACCCTGTTGTCTCCAAAGTCTAGTTCATAAACACGAACACTATGATCTCGTGTCATTATCACTGAATATAGCACATCTTGATCCCGTTGAACTAAATATTGACCGAGAGCGCTAGAAATACAAGGTGAATATAGTAGACTAATTTGATGGATAACCCAGTAAGGATTTCCGTCTTCTAAGAAGCCAAATGCACCAACATCACCATGCCGGCCTAGGACACAAAATTTTTCGCCAAAGTACACAGGACTAGATAAAACTATGAAAGGTACCTCATTGTCCATTCTCATACTAGTCCAATTATCATCCCCTGCTCTCAAATATGTAATCCTGACTCGATGCGAGTCTAAACAAGCTATACCAAAGATCACCCAGGCAGATGAATTAGATGGAGAAGCTGAGAATGACATAGCGTCACAGAAATAGTCATCTGTTCGTTCTGGAAGATGGATTATTTGTTTACTAGAAGGCTCAAGTAAGAAGAGAGACCTTGGACCTCTGGAAACAAGAAGCCAACCATCTTTTGAATACCGAATTTCACACCCTACTAAGTCATTGTTGCTCATATAACAAGTCAGATTTCTAAAGGGATTATAGAAAGTGCACAGACCATCTTTTTGGTTTAGCGTTAGAAGCCACATAGTGTCTTGATCAAAAGAACGAGTCGGTTGATCAACCACCTTCCAACGTAATGGAGGAGCAATGGATCTCCATAATTTACACACCAACCGAAAATTCATGTACAAGTATGCGTCTTGAGATAGTAGATGCCGTGAAATTTCCCTTTGAAGGTCTAAAGTAAGATGGTCGCAGATGTTGCTGTCTACTACTACTGGCTCCGATGTATTACTGTGTTTTGAGGATGACCGCTTCTTCACCTTGTCGTCTCCTTTACTGCTACCTTGATTTTTGGTGGTTCCAAGCCTAAATTAAAACATATATGGCCAAATAGTATGAAGTCAGTCGCGTATAGAATACAATATTAACAAACATTTAGGTCTAGTAATAACACATAGAAAAGAATTAACTACGTAATTGATTGTTTTAGTTACCTTTCCAGTAGAGGAATAGAATTGTGAGAAGTATGGATACGAAATCGCTCTGTGGTTGACAAGCTTTGATCCCCAATGTGTAAGGCAAACAGAATGTGATTATCATTGCCTTCTGTAAAATAAACACAGTTTTTTTCTTCAGGTGCAGATGAAGAAACTGCAACGGAGAATCCTTGACTTATAAAAATGATAAATTTGTCCAAACTGAATATTCTCTTGAATTGTTCTGTTTTGGAATCGGCCTTCCAAATCTCCAAGACTGATCCCAATTTTTGTTGAACCAAAAACAAATGGTTTTGCCACGAAACCAAAAGTCTCTTTCGATACATTGCAGTTCCATCAGTTGGTGCTGTGATGGGAGAGAGACAAGTGCTTATTTCCGGGATCATCTGTATTATCCCTAGTTTCCCATTCTTATACAGAGTGCATAGTTTCTCACCGTTACAAAACGAGACAGCGTCGCGCAAGCTACTGTAATGAAGTATTACCTTTTCCCACTTTTGATAAAAAGGGGGACGACATATTAGACAATACAAGTCGCTATTGAAGAATAGAGAGACGGTACAAAAGTAATCATCTTCCAAATAATTGTCAAAATAGTCATAAGTGGAAGGGGTAACAACACACTTGAACAGCTTTGTTTCCCATTCAGTGTCGTAGCGGAAGCGAGGGAGCCTGATTTTTGTGTGGCATTTGAAGTGCCACATAAAACACCGTCCGTATGTGTAGTTATCAATAAAAAAACCCCAGTCGTTCCAACGACCCTTGCAATATCTACCCGTCTTGTTGACATCAATTTGTTCCTTGCTAATTTCAATTTTTTGGTAGCTTGGCAATGTTTCTATGGATGGCAGTGACGTCATGGCTACTTCTATACACCTTTTTTCTTCTTCTTCTTCTTCAGAAGAAGATGTATATTGCCGAGTGCTTTGTTTCAATATATATAAAGTGGAAAGCTAATTCAGAGTTTAGTATGAAACCTAAATTGTTTAGGATTTGATATTATAGTAAAAATTAATATAGGAATAGGCTTCTATATTTCTAATTAAAATAAGTTTAGTAAAATAAAGAATTGTAATAAAATATTTTTTCTTCGTTCCATTTCCTATTTGAATTAGGATTTACTCTTTGTTTTTTCTTTGCTTTTCCTTAGTCATGTCAAAACTCAAATAAGTTCATCCCCTAGGCTAGCATCATTTTTTACTCTAAATTTCACATCAAAATGGTGTAACACCAAATTTACTCCAACCATTATATCATTTTTTACACCAAGTCTTCTCTCTCTTCTATATTATATTATTATCTTTTATTTACTTTTTATTTTTTATTTTATGTATTGTTAATTTTTATTTTTATTTTACTAGTCTTAGGATATGCGCGTCGCGCTTGTACCCTATATCAATAATATAAAACTTTAAAAAAGATTAAATGCATATTATTAAACTTTTGTATATCTTATGTGCAATTATTAAGTTTCATTCGATAGCATTTTTAGAATTTGAATTTGAGTTGAGGAGTATAATAACTATGAACATTGGGCTAACTTATATCTAAGAATAGTATTTAGTAGTATTGGTATATAACCAGAGAATGAAACATAATTTTCTCAAAAAGCCTTTCTCTATACTTTTTTGTATTATTAAGATTATTAAATTATATAAAATTAATTAGTTTTAATTCTATGATCAAGAAAATTTGAATTACTGAGTGCATTTTTCAAATATCATACAGAAAATTAATAAGTACTATAATTTTAGTAATTTTGAAGTTCTATTATTAGAGAAAATAACATGAAAAATAGTATTACAACAACAACAACAATCCAGTATAATCCCACTTAGTAGGGTCTAGAGAGGGTAGTGTGTACACAGACCTTACCCCTTCTCTGGGGTAGAGAGGTTGTTTCCAAATAGACCCTCGGCATCCTTCCCTCCAAGAACTTCCCACCTTGCTCCTGGGGAGACTCGAACTCACAACTTGTAGATTAGAAGTGGAGGTTGAAAAATATTATTATGTTACATAATTCAAATAAGGACATGAGTTAGTTGTTTAAGGTAAAATCTTAATTTATTAAAATTTTAAATATTAGAATTTCCTCCATAATCCAAATAAATAGATATTTAATAATCAAAATTTAGTTGATATAAAAGTTTTAAATATTTAATATAATTGTATTATCATTTTTTCAGTATGTTACCTTGTTTTTCAATTATATCGAGTTGTATGCTTATGTTTTCGAAGTTTTTCCATATATTTTTCCCCCATTATCTCAAAACTTGGGTTTTGAGTTTAGAAAAATCGAAGGAGAACCAACTGATATTATACAAGACATTTAAGATAGAACTTATATAATCCAAAGAAGGATTAAATTTACAAAATTTAGTTGATTTAAAACTTTTAATCACTGAGCACAAATTTAATATAAATATTGCATAATAAAAATCATTAAAATATGTTTCAATAAAGTTTATATCAAACATACAAGTCTTAAAAATAAATATTAATATAAAGCTTAGATTGTTAAATAAAACTTAGAAACACAGTATAAAGGCCAAAGAATTTAAAGAAAATAAAGTAAAAATAAGACAGGTATTCAAAACCATATGAGAAAATATTCATTAAAACATTAGAAGGATAATAGATAATACATTTATAATGAGTAACCGATGAAAATACTTTTATTGTTAATACATTCAATACCAATTATTACTATTATTTATTACGTACTCATTTCACACAAAAGTCGTTACATACAACTTTTGATCTAACTTATTCTTAGTTATCATGGATTCATGGTAACAATATTTCAAAAATAAAGGAAGAAAATATAGGACCTATAATAAACAAGACCAATGTCAATATTGATTAGATTCTTTCGACTCTTTATTTACCGTTCAATTCACACCATAAATAAAGTATACGTTTTCGAAAATTTTTAGGTTAGACTTCATATATCACTTAATTACTTTTCTTATATTATATTTGTAGACAATAAATTTACGTCGAGAGAATAAGATCAAGATCGAAAAATATTGCAACAATCGTAGTATTTGATTTCGAATATTTGAGTGTTACAATCTCTATGGATCCACTGATTCTTCTTTCCAATAGTAAATAAATTCAAGAACCTTTGAGCTTGATCTTGAATCTATGTTTGTTGTCGCGAACGATGATCTTGTTCTTGAGCTTGAGCTTGATTGCTTGAACTTGACCTTGTTTTGTTCTTCGTTCTTGAGCTTGAACTTGATTTCTTCTTCGTTCTTGAGCTTGAACTTGATTTTTTGAACTTGAATTTGAAGCTTGAAACTTGTGGAGGAATTTGCAGCGTTTGATCCACGAGCTCTTTCTTGATTCTTGTTATAACTTCTGATGTCTTTTCTGAGTTATGAAGACCCCTATTTATAGTTGTGGAAGGGAAGAGTTGTGATAAGAACAAACTCTTTCCGACCAATCAAATTGAAGTGTGACATGGCCGCATTTGATTGGCCAGAACATGTCACTTGCACACGTGACGCGATTTTATTGGCCTTTTAGTGTGACTGTGCATGCCTTGTCATTTTGACTCGTGGCATGGTCCTATTGGCTCTTCCGCTTGACTTGGCGCGCCACGTCATTTGACACGTGGCACCAAACTGGGCCTCTAGGAAGATGTCATCTTGGGATTAATGAAGTGGGCTCATCACTTTAGCCCAATTAAATAGATTAGCCCAATGGATTAAAATTTATTTATTTAATCTATTTATATTGGGCTTATAGTTAATCCAATTATATTATTGCAATAAATTTATTTGAACTAATATATCTTGAATTTTAAAATATAGTCCCAATTATTTTACGGATTTAATTCCAATAAAATTTATATGCCTATAATAACTCTATACGGTAAAATTTTAATTAATACATAAGTTCGAAATTTTTAGATTTCCTACATAGTAGTTCAAAAAAGGTAATTATTTAATATTCAAGATTTTAGTTGATTTTAAAGACTTAATTATTAGTATAATTAAATCACTATTTTGCCTGATGTAAAAAATTTATTTTTCAAGGGCAAAAAAGGCGAACGATATTTCGTTAAGGACCTTCGTGCTTTTAATATAATATAGATATATTGTTAATTTTCTTTTTTAAATTTTAGTTTTTACTTTTTAATTTTAGCAATATTAGATATCTTACATTTGCATTTTTTATTTTTAAATAATCATTTTATTTCTTTTTATTCAATTGTAATAATAATAAAATTAACTTATAATTTTATATAAATATAATATATACAAAATTAATATATCAAAAAATAGAATATAAAGTTAAAATTATAAAGATCTTAATATAAAAATTAATTATATACACAATATATGATAAATTAAAAGTCCAAAAAATAAAAAGATTGAATAAAATAATATTAAACTAATTTTAGAATGATGAATAGTGTTGCACCAAATTTGGTGCAACACTATTCATGCTCTATAATAGTGCAAGAATTAGTGTTGCATTGGAGCAAAAAAATACTATTTCTTAATTTGGTGCGAGAAATATAGTATCCTTGGAGATGGTAAGTATTTCAAATAATATCACTCTTTTTATCATGGTTAATTGATAATTAGGTGTCACGATCCGGATTTCTCACCCTCGGGAATCGTGATGGTACTAACTATTGGGAGCTAGGCAAGCCAGACATTAATCATTAATTCATTACCAACATAATCCCTTTTAACAATTATCAGCATAAAAAAATAAATGCAATTAATTTAAGTAAATAAGCGGAAGTCTTAATATTACCATAACTGAATAGAAATGCGGAAAAGTTCAATAAAAGCCTCTACCTAAGACTGGTGTAGCAATACTCACGAACTGCTAAGAATACTAAATACAAACGTCTGGAAAAAATATAAAATGTTTGTCTCGAATGCAATGAGAAAACAGGCAAAATAAGGATAAGGGAGACGCCGGCCTGCAGACGCCTGTAAGGCTATCTCGGGTCTTTCTCGACTGAAAATCTGCTTCCATGCTACTGCTGCTACTGCTCGAAACCTGGATCTGTATAAAAATAGCACAGAGTGTAGTATCAGCACAACCGACTCCATGTATAGATAAGTGTCTAGCCTAACCCCGGCAAAGTAGTGACGAGGCTAGACTAGACTACCACATAAACCTGTTTCAATTTTTTATATATATATATATATATATATATATATATATATATATAT
>MU736421.1:4997-15382 GCA_026770625.1 Nicotiana glauca
AGAGTTTAACTTCACAACTAATTTATGGAAACATCACATACCAAGTATTTGAACACCAAACAAGGCGATTTTACAAAGGTTAAGGTTAGCCATACATACCTCAATAAAGTTTTTCCTTACTCTTTTATAATTTTCGGAACTCTTAGCACTTCGATCTATTGAGTAATAATTACAAATCAAATCAAAAATTAGAGATGAGATTGAGACTCTAGCTTGATTCAAGCATATTGACAAACCCTAGAGGTGCAATTTATATCATTTTGTACCCCTCTTTATTTCACTACCTCCCACTACTCTCAGGTTTGATATGCATGCAAGGAATCCATTGTTATACCCATGAATAACCTCACTAGTGACCCCTTATGTCTGAGAATAAAATAAATAAGAGTTGGGGTAATGAAGTCTTACCTCTTGAGATGAAGGTCTAGGAATCTTCACTTGATTTTTCTTCAAGGATTTTGTCATACCTTATGGAGTAATTTGATGGGGAGACTTTCCCTCTCTAGAAAGCCTCGCTCACTCTCTAGAAGTGCTCAGAAGAATGCTCAAAATGAGCTATAACACCGAATATATCGATATGGGATTCGGGTTAAAAATTAAAAAATTGGAGCCCCGAGTCAAGTATGCGGTCGCATTTGCGATCGCAGCGTTAACATGCGGTCTGCATAATGGACAGCAAAATGTTCCCCAAAAACTAAACACTCTGACTCAGTCTGCGGTAAGAATGCCGACCGCATTCATGTTCTGCGATCGCAAAGTGCACTGCAGAACTGACCCTCGCAAAAACTCAAAGGAAAATTTGCGATGACTATGTGGTCCGCATTTCGATTATGCGACCGCATTTTGACCTCATAACTAACTTCAATTTTAAACAACGTTCTGCCTCACTCTGCGGCAGATATGTGGTCCGCATTTCGATTATGCGACCGCATTCTGGACCGCATTTCTTGCATTTTTCTGGAAACTTATTCTTGACTTTTTAATGCATTATTCAATCCAAAAAGTTCCGCGCCGCGGCGAGCTTGCTCGCCGCGAAGCATATTTATTAATTTCTAACACATGTTCCTAACTTGGCAACACGAGATCCAGGTTTTTGAATAGAGATTTCACGGGGCCTTACAGCCACGGTGGGCGAAATCATCAACGTATACCAGTTGATCTGGTGGTCGTGCCTATATAATGCCATAACCTTTACCATATCCCATATATATATATATATACATATAAATATACGCGTATATAATGCCATCTGGTCATGGGTCAATGTGCATGAATAAATATATGAAATACATATGATATACATTAATAACAAAATCTCTCGGTACATCATAAGACCATTATACCTCTGATTAATACAATGAAATAAAATTTATCAACTTATGTATTTTCTGAGACCCATGAACAGATGATAGAATAATATCAGACATGGGGAATCAAGAACATAAACTTTTCTAATACTTATATGAATAGAGTCATTTATGAAATTTATGCATTTGCTCGTTTTGTTTGCATAGTATAGATCATGCCAAAAGGAAAGAAAGGACAATCTTAACATACCTGAAGTAGGAAAAACTCCGTATGATATTCTTGAAGAAGATTGCACTGTACTCCTTCAGAACCGCAAAATTTTACGTTGCTATGATTCTAACGATTCTCATTGGAATTGTGTTATTGCAAGAAGTCGTTGGAAGCCTTTGTGGATTGAATAGCTTCTGTTCTTGAAATGTTTTAAACTAGGAAGAATGAAAAATGGAACAAGACTTTCTTATTAACAAGACTTTTTAAATTTCAAAATGAAAAATGGAACAAGACTTGTTATACGACATTCTGCTTCTTTTGGAGAATCTCTTAACTATTCATTCATTCCTACGTGCTAATTGTAGGAAATAACTAATGGTTTTGAGTTTTGTCTTTTATATTCAAGATACGAAAAGGAAGCTTTGTTAAAAGCTTTTATAAAAGTGGCTAGTCTTAGTTTGACACCTAGAGACATATGACCCTTAGTCATTTGCTTATATTGTGGCTAGCTGCCACGTTTCCTTTGGGGGTGAGAATTATTAATCTTTATCCATTTATTTGTTAATTAGGGAATGTTCCGTTACCCGGTAATTAATCAATTATTCGCATAATTAAAAATTATTTCAAATTACTTAAAATTTTATTTATTTTTAATATACTTTATACATCATACACTGTGGTCATATGGTGCCTTGCATGGTACTAGTCAATAATTATCGGGTATTATCGCTCGACCCGTATTATATCCCAAATCGGCAACCTTCAACGAAACTCATTTTTTTTAATTCGTGTACCCTTTATCCTTCTTGACAATTACTTATCGCTTGTTATAAAATAGCATAAAATGCTTATAATCTTAAAATAATTTCATTCTCGAGCTTTCATATATTTATTTATTGCGTACGAAAATATGGGGTGTAACATCATTCTCCCCTTTGGAACATTCATCCTCGAATGTTAACTGATGCACTTATCATTTTCATCACTTATGTCCTCCGAATACTTTAGTACTATCCTTGCTATCTAGGCAATTGTTTTGGGAATAAATTCAAAGGCCAGGGCTTTCTCTCGTTTAAGCCCATTTCTCACATCACGACTTGAAGTCGAAATCCTTCTAATCTCGTAACTGTTGCTACCTTCTATCATGCAACCTTTACGACTATAACTTTATATGTGTGCCTATGCGACTCTTCTCTCCTTTCCTCCAGCTTTTAGTCAATCTCTAGGCCTTAGTTTGTAAACATATATAGAACTTGATAAAATGTCCCTCTGACATCTGTAGGTATACTGAAGTTCTTTGCTCAGTACTTTGTTGAACTTACGAATATTATTATACCTTATTTCATGGACCCGATTATCCATCCGTATGACTTTATTGAATCTAGGCAGGTCATACTATACCATAACTCTTACTTCGAATTATCATTACTGAGGTCTGCTACCGAACTCCAGGTTGCTTTTGTTGCTTATCACATAGGTATAAATCTAAGTCCTTTAATGCTTCCTCATTACTTGTTCATCTTAGAATGGTGGTCTAATCTCACATCATACTTTGTGACTTTTGTCTATACAATGTTGATTCACTTTAATATTGATCTATCATCAACCACCGATAACTTGATCTCTTATGTAACACTGCCACTAGGGCTCACGTCTCATAAGTGACATTTGGAGTAATTAGATTGATCCACTGAGGGGCGATACTATACTTCCATCACCGTATTTAATAGCATCCCAATATAACTCACCTTACATGGGTATTTTAATCATGTACAATTCATTAATCCTTGTTAAGTCATTACTCAATAGAAGGCCCAAACGTCATCCTTTATCTATCACAATCACACCCTCATTCCATTCTAGATGCTAGTAGTCTTAGATTCCTTTGAGTTCATTCAGGATATACAGAACTTTCTATAACTTAGAGAAACCATTAGCCCTCTTATTTTCATGGGCTTAATCTCGAGGACATATCCATTCTTGTCACCTTCTTACTTGCTCTTTCTCATCCTAACTCATATCATAAAACCTCATCGCTTTATTATACGTTAGTTTGCGACCTGTACGTTCTTATTTATACTAGTCGTAACCTTCCTTCAACTTTCTTGCATCATAGATTCCCTTATGTTTTTTCTAGAATAGCAAGCGAGACATCACATCATCTCTAAGTCTTCTTTACTTTCTTGGCTAGATCTCTTTGTACCTAGAAACCATAAGCTGGAAGATATGCCACTGTCGGACTGAATTCTAACTCTTCTAGCCTTCTATCCAAAGTATGGTCTATTCCAACCTTCTGCATCTGAGTATCTCGTACTTTGTTAACTTTCACCTTTCTTACCTTAAAATCTCGCATCACATCTTCTATCCCTTTCATGACCTCCTTTCCACATAGGTGTAAATAATATTCAAGTACTTGCACCTCCGTTGATGCAATTCTTTAGTTTTTTCTTCCTTCTGATCAGCCTTTATGTAGGTTTAAGCTATCTTCCAATTTGTGCCTCATGGTATTAGTTACTACCTTTGCCTTTCATGGGCGTTATGGAATATCCATGATAAAATCTTCTAACAACTCAATGCTTTGTCTATGCCCAAGGCTCAATTCTTTCTTTTAACTTATACCGGGGTCTTTTATGGGTGTATGATTGTCAACATATATTTTGCATGGATAATACTCCAAAATCTTGAGTGTATCCATAATATATTAACTCTGGATTACTGATCGAATAATTCAATTCATTCCATCTCAGCTTTCTTTAAACGTATGCAATTACTTTTTCTGGTCTTTCTACCCCGTGTTGCGTGCATACTTAACTTATTCTAGTTCCCACGCATGCCGGTATTTTTGTGCAACTCATATGGTCTCGAATATTATCTTTGATTTTTCTCCCCGTTCATTAGCCACTGTAGGTGCTACTTTCTTTTGGAGTGCATACAATTTTTGTTATGAAATTGCTTTTGCATGACCATTTCTCCTTAGGTCACTGTGCTTTGGTTGAAGACCTCTTCCTTATTTCCTCAACTAGACTTTTCTTGTGGTACTTGGGGGGGGGGATATCCTCTGACTCTACTAAGGTTGCGAGCTTATCACACTGTATGTCTGGCGAAATTTTTGATGTTCTTCTTCACTTATAATTACTCGTAGTTACTTCTCCACGCCTTTGTGCTTGTAGGGTTACCTCTGAACTAATGTTTTGATTGTCGTCACGGTGGCATTCTATTTTATTACCATAACACTCATACGGTACCGTTTTAACTTACCCAACTCCTATACGGATATATTTCAATGATCACGATGTCATAACTGTGAGGCTGAATTCCCCATATTAGGGTTCCCTATGTTTATCCTGTGCGATCTATTAATTTGTCTGTATACTCTTGTCTAGCCATAGCTAGGACCTTCCTGAATCGACTACTAACTACTTGTTGGCCCATTTCCGTATCAATATTCCGCAAAATATTTTTTGGGTTATTTCCTTTGTCTTAACTTACTTCTGGCACTGGCTCCTTATTAATCAAAAATATCTCGGGTAGGAATTCTTACTTCCTCTCCTTAATGGCATGTTTGCATAATGCTCTGCTATCGCATCATATCTATAGTCTTTGAATAAGTGCAATCTCATCCCTTTTTCATTTTATTGCATTCTTCCTTTACCATTCCATAATTACTAGAACCACTTAATTCTGACTTAATGTCACCTCACTCCACATTCCCCCCTTTTATGGAAGTACTAATATTTAGTGCTACAACGATCTACCTATAGATGGTTTACCTCTTCATCATTGGATTCTTCTCATATTACCAATGACCCTTACCCTCCTTGTGGTAATCCTTTTGTACCAAGGATAACAAATTCCTTACTTGCGAGTGTGGCACTTAGTGTAACTGGCACACATAGTTTCTTAAGCTTAACTTTGCTCACATTGCTTGCTTTAGGGAAGCGTCTTCCTGAATGCCCATTCTCTGAATTTCTCATGAATCTTCTTCTATTATCTATTCTATTATCGCTGGAACGAAATCTGAAACTCCCATGATGTCGAGTATTTTGCAATCACTCAGTCCCTGATTCGCATTTAGTTTATCTTGTTCACCAACCCATACTAATTCCTATTATTCTGGGGTCTAACGTTTCCTTCTGGTAGTTGCATTTGAGTCGCGAACTTATTTCTCGAAGTGAGGATATGACTTTATGTCCTATACTCTTTTGTTGTCTCAAGACCTGTCACCTCTCGTCTTTTCCTTTACTTGACTATAGAATCTATAATACCGTTATCTTTTTTACCTACCTTTGCCATTGATGTATCACATCTTACCCTTAATGCTTCATTAGCTCTTTTCTTATTACCAGCTAACCTTTCTGTCAATCACTTTATTCTGAAAACTTTAACAAGATATTCTTTTGCTTTTAGCTCCCCTTTGCTCTATCCACTAGCTCATCGGGTTGCCTAGCATTATCTCTCTACTAGGTACGAGAGTCGTACTAAGATTATATTTATCCTTTCTGGGCTCCCAATGCCTATCTTTTGTAGCTCTCATATCTAGTGGTACTATTTTAGAATGCACCACCTAGGTGTTTCAAAAAAGTGATCTATTAGCTTTTTTTTGCAATATCCTTCAGAATTGTCAACTAACGCAAACCATCCATCCATCATTTTGGGTTACTTTAACCCCAGACGGATCCTGATATCATATCCTTTTATTAAACCATATATGTTAGCTTCCATAGGGCATGACTAAGATTGGTGTGACTGATTGAACATACATCTGTTACTGTTGAAGGTAACTTAAAATGCTTATATCTCCCTTCCTGAATTATAAATAATGATATTCTTTATTAAATGGGTACCACATACCCTTCTTTACCTTCCTTCTTTTACTTGCTGAAACTTGTGTCCAACTTCCGATTCTGTGATTCCTTTTTATCGTAAGAGTGGATAAGTATTCTTCCTTAAAGCTCTTTATCAAGAACCTTACACCTTTTAGTACACTCATGATCTACTGAAGGCCTCACATTTACTCATCATAAGCAAGATGCAAAATCGAGTTCCTCTAACTCAATACTTCCACATCTATACTACTTACCCAACGTCGTTCTGAATGTAGGCTTCGTTGTATTACAAATAAAATAGAAGTTCGGAATTTGAATTCTTATAAGTGAGCTCTACCATAAGATCTAGAGTAAGAAAAAAGAGTGATAGTCCTAAATACCATGTAGCCTCTTGCTTATAAGTTTGGTGCACGACACACCCATAAACAAGACTCTACTAGACACGACTTGTAGATTTCCTAGGACAAAACTGCTCTAATACCAATTTTGTCACGACCCAAACCAATGGGCCGCGACGGGAACCTGGTACCATACTCAATCGAGTACCAACGTAACATATCTTTCATATAATTCTATGATAGGTAAATGGACCGGAGTAAAGCATGAGGTAATACAAACTTATACATATGAAGTACGGGCCTATAAGACCAAAATAGCCACTCGTGTACTGAACATGGGCCGACAAGGCCATACAATATTTTACGTACATGACATCTGTCTACAAGCCTCTAAGAATATATAATTTTTATAAAGGTCTGGAGAGAGTCGCCATACCAAACAATACACGTCTAAATCATACAAATCAATCAATCAACTCCAAAACAATTGGAGCTCGCCAACATCTTCCTCTAAGTTGATAGCCTACTTTGGGGCTCTAGACTTGTCTATCGGGACATGCGGGCATGAAATACAGCATCCCCAGGCAAAAAGGGAAGCCAGTACGAATAATATGCCGAGTATGTAAGGCACATAAATAAGTACATAACAGACGTGGAAGAAGTATAGAGTAAACAACCCAATCTGCAAGTATGGATAAATTTGTAAATTATAAAATACTTATAGTGTCATGCATATGCGTATGAATGTCATGTCGTGTATAGGTACATGTGTTCATAATATCATCAAGACTTTGAGGGAATCCCATCATATCATCTCGGTCACTGTGGGAAAATCATCAATGTATACCAGCTGATCAGGTGGTGGTGTGCATATAGCGTCATAACCTTTCCCATATCCCATATACATATATATAAGTGTATATAACGCCATCTGGTTATGGGTCAATGTGCATGTATAAATGCATGAAATACATACGAGATATGTTAATAATAAAATCTCTTGGTACGTCATAAGACCATTATGCCTCTGATTAATACCATAAAATAAAATTTATCAACTTATGTATTTTCGGAGACCCATGAAAAGATAATAAAATAATATGACACATAGGGAATCAAGAATATAAACTTCTCTAATACTTCTATGAATAGAGCCATTTATGGAATTTGTGCATTTGCTCGTTTCGTTTGCATTGTATGGACCATGCCAAAATGAAATAAAGGATAGCCTTAACATACCTGGAGTAAGAAAAACTCCGTATAATATTCTTGGAGAATATTGTACCGTACTCCTTTAGAACCGCAAAATTTTGCGTTGCTACGATTCTAACAATTCTCATTAGAATTGTGTTGTTGCAAGAAGTCGTTGAAAGCCTTTGTGGATTGAATAGCTTCTGTTCTTGAAATTTTTTAAACTAGGAAGAATGAAAAGTGGAACAAGACTTTTAATAAGTCTGCCTCTTTTGTCCAAAGTGAAAAAATGGAACAAGACTTGTTAAATTCAAAAATGAAAAATGGAAAAAGACTTGTTATATGACGTTCTACTTCTTTTGGAGAGTCTCTTAACTATTCATTCATTCCTAAGTGCTAATTGTACGAAATGACTAATGGTTTTGATTTTTGTGTTTTATATTCAAGACATGGAAAGGAAGCTTTCTTGAAAGCTTTTATAAAAGTGGCTAAGTCTTAGTATGAAACCTAGAGACATATGACCCTTAGTTATTTGCTTATATTGTGGCTAGCTGCCACTTTTCTTTTGGGTGGGAATTATAAATCTTTATCCACTTATTAGTTAATTAGGTAATTCCTATTTATCCGGTAATTAATCAATTACCCGCATAATTAAAAATTATTTCAAATTACTTATAATTCTATTTTTAATATACATTAAACATCATACTACCATGGTCATATGGTGCCTTGTATGGTAGTACTTTATAATTATCGGGTATTATTGCTCTACCCGTTTTTTATCCCAAATCGGCAACCTTCGGCAAAACTCGTGTTCTTTAATTCGTGTATGTCGCGCCTCCTTTTTTTCCTCTTTGCATCGGGAGATCGGGTTTATGACATTTTGGGTATAGGATAACTCGTTCATTTTGGGAACTGGGTTTTGCATTTGAAGAGCTGTCACCTAATGATAAAAGGTGCATTAGGACTCCTACAAGGTTCACTTCTAAGCTTGCTTGATAACCAGAGATAGGGTAAGGGCTTGAAATTATCCTAAGGGAAAGGTATTAGGCACTCCTCAGGATCCACTAGTGGGGTTCCCAGCCAATTAGTTCTTTGTGAATTTATACAACTAACAAGCAAAAAAATAAGGCTCAAATAAGAGGGAATTTTAATACACAAGAGTTTGGGAGTGATAAAAGTAAAACAGAGTTTGAAAGAGCAATCGTTGAAAGGCTGCTTTTGAAAAGAAGTTACAATTCTATAAATATTTAAAGGAAAAGAAAAAGGAGGGGGAGGTCCTAGGTTTATCTATAATATGGATCACATCAATACAATACTCGGTAATTACTCCTCAAAAGAGGGGCTACACGTGGGATTAGCGCACCGGTCATCGTATTCATATCTACCCTTTTCACCCCGTTAAGGTACTAAAGCGCGGATTGGTCTCGACCACTATTGCATGCTATTACTCGTCTCACTCCTATTAGTCCCGGAGGCACTTAGGACTACTATTACTAAATAGGAGGGATATCAGGCTGACTTTGAAGTTTCAAAAGGTAAAAAGCTAGAGCGACATACAAAAACACATAGGACTGCACATAAAGGGAAAACACGTAAACAACTAAGGCTCGTGTATACCTCCTCAATGAAAGCACATAAATAGCATGACTCAAACACAATCAGGGTCTGATCTAAAGTACTAAAGT
This sequence comes from Nicotiana glauca, assembly GCA_026770625.1. NCBI lineage: Eukaryota > Viridiplantae > Streptophyta > Magnoliopsida > Solanales > Solanaceae > Nicotiana > Nicotiana glauca. The sequence goes on from MU736421.1 coordinate 14,559, forward strand.
AGGGGAGTTTTAATTGTTGGGGTAGACCAGTCTATTACATGACTTAGATAGGAAGCCCAAATCAGGCATGCCTACTTGTTGTAGCAATTACTAATTAACATAGGCGAGTTCAGTTTTATTGTCATTATTACCTAAGGCTTGACAAAGTATTTGGGTAAGATCCTATGAACATGATATCTATTATTGATTCAAAATGTGGCAAAAATAGTAACAGATTTAAAACGAGCGATTTGGGGTCCTATAGGCATGCTTGCTAAATTGGGTTAATAAGAGGAGAGTAGTTTTTTTTTTAAAACTAGTTCAGAACAGTATGAGTTAGGCTGATTTTAAGCTAAACGGGTTTCATATTCTACAGACGATGATATTTATTATTGTTGATTTTAATTCTTATAGACGAGATATCTGATATTGCTGGTTTTAATCCCTATAGACATGACATCTAGTATTGCTGATTTGTAATTCATATAGATATGATATCTAGTTGATCGTGAAACTAAGCAGGCGGGATTTACTTGAAATTCATATAGGCATGATTTTTATGAAAAGGTACTAATTTTAATCTATTGGATATGATGCCGGATTATAACCAATTGGATCTTAAGAACATGGTGTCTAAGTATGGTAATAAACGTGCAGATTCTAAGACAAATCCTATTGGTATGATTTCTAAGTGCAGAACTTTGAATGGATCCTATAGACAGGTTCTCTAATGCAGAATTAAACATGCAAACTAAAAATCCCACATGCATACTGTGAGCACGTGATTTTTACCCCAAGTAAAGAATTTCAAAATCAAAATAAATAATTTTTGTTACAATAATTTG
>MU736422.1:1600-15778 GCA_026770625.1 Nicotiana glauca
CCATCTAATGGTCTTAGCTCCTTAATTCACTTCACATAATCCAATTGCATTGGTCCTAAGTCCAATAATCTCGTCTCACCCAGTACGAACTACTCATGCAATAAGCCACTCTGAATGCAATCACAATCTCATATGACGCCACAATGTGCCAATAGGCCACCAATCTGAACACAACACCAACAGGAAATCGAATTTTGGAAGGAATTAACTAACCCCCGCACTAATACGGACTTTCCTTAGAAAATAGGAAGCAGGACATACAAAATTGGCATATAGAAAACTACACTCATCCTCACACTATCGCGGCACGCAACCCGGTCCAAATAACATACCCATGGCGGCGTGCCACCCGATCCAAATAACATACACATGGCAGCGTGCCACCTGATCCAAATAACATGCCCATGGCGGCGTGCCACCCGATCCACACATAGATCTCACATAAGGAGATTGCACTTCGAGCTAAATCTGCTCATTATAATAAAAATATCGAATTTTGATCGTAAGCACGCTAAGTGCATAATGCCATCCCAGAGAAAATACACAGCGCTATAGGCTACAAAACTCAAGCATAACTGAGGTGCGATACAAGATCTAAATCTCAAGAGCTATCCTGCTCACCTAACATCATCGCAACGCGAAACCTCAACACATGCACAATTTCTCAGGCCGTCTCAAAAATCATACGGTGCAATACATCATTACCTGGAATATCTGACAACGAGATGACACCCTGACTACTCCATAAGGAACGCATTGCTGAATTAAACACAGCTGGCCCGCTATAAAGCCCAAATTCACATTTAAATCCATCCACCGACCTCAAGTCGATCCTGATCATATCAAATTAAGCCAAGGACCTTTCAAAGGTCCATACTAATTTCCTTTTTCTCATAACACACAAGAACAAATGTCATAACCAGAGCAAACCGCCTCGGTTCATAACCCAATACACAAAGTGCCCTCCAGTCATAAATTCTCAAATTAATGATATTACCACAATCCTCATACTTGATTTAAATCTTTAGTCAAACAAGTGGCTACATGCCACACTGGTACAATCTTCCCGTGGAACACGCTCCCATAATCTTCCATAACAATTAACTGGTTTTTACTTCCAACCCACCGACCGCACTAACGCTGATAAGCAATCAAGAATCATTAACCATGATACAAGCCCTCGTTACAAAACACCAATCTCAGTTGAAGCTGAAGACAACCCCAACTTACTTTAATCATTCAACCCTTTCCTTGCTCATCTGAGCCCGTGACATCCTTGTCAACACTGAACTACAACCTTGATCCTCACTTCGTGTTTCCATGCTACTCACTGCACCCAACGTGCCAGCATACGATAGAACACGATTTTTCATCATAACTCCAAAATCATTAATATTTTAACACTTCATCATATACGAACTTTTCACTTAACTCACTTCGGGAGAATCATAGCAACACACAGGTAGTTTCCCATAACCGTAAGACATGCAAATCTCTAAATAGTGGTCCAAGCCACCCTAGCCCTTCCGGAATCCGCCTCCACTTAACCAGCCATAGCAGAAGAATGCTTCTGAATAATATCAATTACGGTGGCCGACAACCTCACACGTACCGCCACAAATCACACGCATAACTCGATCACGCCGAACGAACTGATCACAGACCCCAACATGCTAAATTCAACTATGGCTAATCAATCCCTTTCCCTCCAATTTATCCTAGATTGCTTTGGAAATAATCCTAATTCTCTTCAACGCATAACATACTCCCTCTACACTCCCCCCAAGGGACCTTGAATTGCAAGACCAAGCTGTCTCAAATCTCACGAATTATTTCACATTTCTCAAATGCTACACCACGAGGTAACACATCATAGAACATTCTGGGCCCCTTCTCATAAGCTGTTACAAAGCTTGATTCTTAGTTGTACTTATAGGCTTGAAATCATTAGGTACCACACTTTATCGTTTGAGTTTCATTAGGACCGCTGCTAAGAGCCACCGGCTCTGACTTGGTTCCAAATATAATTCATTCCGCTCATTTTACTACTTATGGCCCTTTTCTCGTAGCTAAATTAACCCATCAATATGCTAATAACAATAAATCACGCAAGTAGTTAATCATACAGCCCAAACATAAGCGGTGGGACTCTCCCACTTAGCTTGAAGCCATTATTTCACCATTCTTGAGTTCGCCCAACCTTTTTACCTCTTATTGACTTAACCTCACGCCACCAATTATCAAAATCTCTCGGGATCTTCCTGTAAATCCCCATCCTTCATATTATGAGTCCTCAACCACATTCGCACGACCGATCTCTTTGTTGAACAACCAATATATTTCCTTGTAGAAGCTTCGCCAACCACGCGACCGTTAATCTGCTCACGGGGAATAACCTACCTAGGGGAATCACCTTCCGACATCTTCCCACGCCGCTGCACGGGGTACATTCACTATGACACCAATAGCCCATCCTGAGTCCGAGCTCACCTTCCAGTTGCACAAGTCCATTTGCCCCTTCCGGACATCAATTACATGCGCGGCAACATCCTTCCAAATTCAGGGCTATGCTACACCCTCCTCCATTTCAAGCATCTCTTTTCCGCCATATAAATCTCCTGTCGCATAATAGCCCATACTTCGAATCATACCCATAGACTTCGATCACCAATCATTAAAATCCCCAATTCGATCCAAACTCTCTTTACGGCGCGTAGTCACCCTACTACCAAGCCCATAAGCAACCCTCGCCACTCTCCCACTTTGGCGGAACTCATCTCTTTAATCGGTCACTCGACCTTGCTTCTCATACTTGGCCTTCTAGAAATTTTAAACACCACCTGGCACTTTCCACATGTCTTTCCTCATGCTTTGCTGCTCAATTGTTGCCTCAAATAAAAATCTATCTCCGTGGCACTTGAATCCACCATTGCCACTAACTTTAAACCTTTCCAAAGGTCATCTTTATCGAGCCGTAAACATTAGAAATTTTTATTCGATCTTAAACCACCGCATCATGCAATATCTGACAGTCGTAGCTCCAATACTAGTTCACAATATCCTGCCATAAAGGCGAATTGTAGCAGGTTATAACACCGATAAACTTGGTACGTTCCAATAGGATCACGACATCCCATCATAGAAGAAAAGCTCCACCACGCTTGAAAATGCCAAGTCTCATTACTTTCACTAGCCCACATCTGACCATTCTTAATCCGACTGCCTTTTCCCCCACCGTAAATAAAATATTGAATCCCTTGATTACACGCTGAGTAAACCTCCCTTCAATCCATCCACTGCCCCGACACGTGGGAAAACATCCCACCATCACAACAACACTGCGGAATAATTGTTCATAAGCATCATGGGAACCTGTGCCTAGCCTCAAGGCTCTTGGAAGTTCTGTCACTGAGCTGAAACAATAGAATATCCTTCCATAATGCGACTACCATAGTCCAATCATCTATACCGGGAAAAATCATCCCGCACCACATTTCTAGTGCCATTTCAATTCTTCAAATTCTCGATTTCTAGAAAGCACTCGCACCGCGTAAGATTTGAGTAGGAAGGAATCAAAGGCATAAGCCTCAAAGAAATCGAACCGCACGATAAGGAAATCAAGAAGGGAAGTGCTCCTAACAGCCTGTAGCCTCCCGAGGATAAGTACAGACGTCTCCGTACCGATCTGTGAGACTCTACTAGATTTGCTCATGACTCGTGAGACCGACGGGAACCTAGTTCTCTGATACCACGTTGTCACGACCCAAAATCCACTAAGGGTCGTAGTGGCACCGGACACCTCTGTCAGGCCAGCCAACTAACTTATCAATTAATTCCTCTTTTAATACTTTTGAAAACCTAAGTTTTTTCCTTCCATTTTTGTAAATAAAAGTTCACTAATAGAATTCAAATTTAATTGATAACAATTAGTACAATCTGTTGTAAACCATCCCAGAAACTCGGTGTCACAAGTGCATGAGCTACTACTGATAAGGAAAATAAAAGACAATATCCGACCGGAATACAATGGTTGGAAAATTAAATATAGTACATTGGAAGGAACTACTCTAGCTATGGTCGCCTCAATGATGCAGCTCACCTAGTCCCAGCGTCATCCATGCTACTACGCCCAATAGGCTGCTAGAGGTGTATATATACCTGTGCAACAAAAATGCACAGAAGTGTAGTATGAGTACGTAATCAACGTGTACTCAGTGAGTATCCTGCCTAATCCCAAAGGGGCATAGACGAGATGGCCAACTCCGACACTCACTAGAGATCAATTAGGAATATTCTATAAGTGCGAGAATAATCATGGATGTGTATAAAGGTTCTGATTGTGAAGCTAGCAAACAGGTAAACACCTTCAACAATAAATCAAGGGCTTCTAAAGTCTGTTCTTTATTATATTATCAACTTATGTCAAGCCACATAGGGCCAATTCCACATTTACAAATTTCTGAGTAACAGATAAACATGCACAAATCATGCCGAGGTCGACGGCCCGCTCCAACAGAATGTAAATTGTGCACTGCCGAGGGTCGAGCGGCACGAACCATAGATGCATCTATTATCGCTGAGGCATTCGGCCCGTTCCATAATTAAAGACATATCCTGCTCGCGAATCATCTATGCGATGCAGGCACACATAAAGTACATGCTCAATCAGTCAAATAAGAACTATCGGAGAATATTTATTCAAATAAGACCAATTCTCCTTTAACAATTTAATAAATGAAGTTTAATTCTTTTAGAAATTTACTTACTAATTCGATGTGAGTTAAGCAATTCAAGCTACCAATGTGTTCACCAATTAATCCACGTACACATGCTTTTGGGTCCTAACTACCCGGACAATAGCATAATAGTAGCTACGCACGGACTCTCGTCACCTCGTGCGTACGTAGCCCCCACAAATAGGATCACATAATCGACTACTTCACCTATGGGGTAAATTCCCCCTCACAAGATTAGAAAGGAGACTCGCCTCGCTCCGAAGACGCGCAACCGGCATTCTACATCTTTCCAAAGGCTTGAACCAACGCACAACACACCAAAACTAGCCAATGATCATACAAATCCATTAATATATGCTCAACTACACCTTACAACTCCATTTATAACAACTTCTAACCCCGAACAAAAAGTTGACCAAAATGCCCTCGGGCCCATGTGCCCGAAATCCAAAATTTTTTCGAAGATAAAGGTTACCCATGACCTTAGGAACTCAAATATATAATTTTCTCCTAGTTCCATACTCAAAATCGTTGCTAAAATCCAAGATTATAATTTTCTAGGTTTCCAACCAAAACCACAATATTTACACTAATTTCCATGCTTAAATCCATATATAATTGATATATTAACTCAAAAGTGATAAGGATGACTTACCTTAATCATTGACGAGAAAATCCCCTCTTGAAGCTCCCCAAAAATCGCCCATGCCATGAAGAAATGAGATAGAAATGGCCAATCCCCGACTTTAAAACAAGGTTCTGCCTTCAGTGCTTTCCGTTTTTGCGGTCCCGCTTTTGCAAAAATCCAGGCCGCTTCTGCGGTCTCTCAAATCACCCGACCAACCGCTTCTGCGGTCTACCCATCGCAGAAGCGCATTCACTTCTGCGGAACAAAATCCGTTTCTGCGGTTCCTGGCCAAACGTCCACTTTCCGCTTCTACATCTGCCAAGCCGCTTCTGCAGTTCTGCTTCTGCGGCTCCAAAACTGCAGAAGCGAAAATACTAGAAGCACAAGGCCTAAAATTTCATAAGTCCAAAAACTCTCCGTTTGGCCACCTGAACTCACCTCGAGGCCCCCGAGACCTCAACCAAACCTACCAACCAATCCCAAAACACATTACGGACTTGCTCGAGGCCTCGAATCATAACAAACAATGCCAAAATCACGAATTACACCATGATTCAAGCTTTATGAATTTGAACTTTCCATCTTCTACTTCCGATGTCTAAACCTATCAAATCACGTCCGATTGACTTCAAATTTTGCACACAAGTCATATTTGACATTACGGACCTACTCCAACTTTTGGAATTGGATTCCGACCCCGATATCAAAACGTCAACCTCCGGTCAAATTTCTCAAAAACCTTCAAATTTCTATCTTTAGCCATATGGTTCCAAAATGACCTACGGACCTCCGATTTCACTTCTGATCGCGCCCCCAAATCCAGAATCACCATACGGAGCTATTCACAGTCTCAAAATCCCAAACGGACATTGATAACACCAAAATGCACTTTAAACCAGTCTTATGAAATTCCTTATAAAATGCTAACTTCCATAATAGGCGCCAAAACGCTCCCGGGTTATCCAAAACCCAATCCGGGCATACGCCCAAGTCCATAATCATCATACAAACCTGCTGGAACCTTCAGATCCTAATTCTGAGGTCGTTTACTTAAAATTCCAATCCTAGTTCATTCTTTCAACTTTAGGCTTCTCATATGAGAATTTTCATCTAAATTTAACTTCGATCTTCCTAAATTTAAGTTCCGACCATGCGAACAAGTCACAACACCTGAAATAAAGATACTCGTGGCCTCAGACTACTGAACGACGTGCTAGGGCTCGAAACGACCGGACGGGTCGTTACAGATTCGGTCCTCGATGAGAACGGAGGTCGAGAACTCGACCATAGCCTTCTATCCTCGAGGTCTCGAGGGAGGCTTCCCAAATTGTCTTAGAAGCAAAAATCAAGTCTTTTGATTTTTACTATGTATAGATAGTCTCCGCGTTTCCCATGACAAAGTGATGGGAAATGATTCTGGCACTCATCTCCTCAAGCTCCTTATGGCAATGCTATGATGACGATTCAAATTGGGGTGCACTCTTCCGTAGCAGATGGCGTGTCTCACGGGTCTTTACTCAATGTCCTATCCCTTCCGCTCCTCGAGGCAAAAGTGTTGTTGTTGGTTCATTTTTTCAAGGACGTAGTAATTACACCCGTCGGTCAATCTTTCAGGGCATTGATGACCGTGTCAGTTTCTCCCTATAAATGAAGGCATTTTGTGATATTGCATATTTTTATCTCAACACTTCTGTTGATACATTTTGCTTCTTCCTTCCCATCGTCTTTTTTTGTCTTTGAGTATCATGGTGGGAACCTTCCATATTAAAGCTGTTTGGAGAGGATCCTTCTGGCCGCACCAAAGCCTTCTGTCGGGGTCTACTTTCATCGAACGTAAACATGTAAATTGGTCCTTGGTGCTACCGTCGGCTCGAGATGGCAATGGATGGAGAGTTGGTTTCAACTTTGCTTAGATGATTGTTCAGATTATGCACCGCTGCTAACTCTTCTACCTAGGTCTGGTGTGGCACTTCATTCCTAGGTCTCTTCTTACCGAAAGGATGAAGTGGCACCACCGGCTGTTGAGAAGGGGGCCCGCCGAATCTTCAAGCTTTGGCTCTGGCGGGCCGTGTCTCTTTTCTCTACCTCCTTCGCATCCCATTATTTTCCTTCCCTACATCTTACCCAATGGAGATATCTTAGGGGGTTGATATGGGAACCTATGGGAGGTGGAGGTCAAAGGATTCACCCTCGAGGATACGTGCTCGAGGGGCACCCGGGAATGCTGATATCGAAGATGAACTCTCGAGGACGGGCTGGGTACCCAGGTTTCATCACATGTACATCCTTCTGCTCCTCAAATTTAGGCGTAGATTCTCGTAAGCCCTTGTACCTTGTATGTAATGACCCTTCGGGGCTTTGTAATCGAATGTTGTGACCCCTCGGGTGTTCTTATACTTTGTAAACTTCATGAATGAGAAATGAAACTTGTTGACCTCTGCTTTTGAATTTTCTTTATTTCCTCATGATTTCATGCCCTTCAAGAATCTTCAAATATATTTCTTTGTGTTTTTGATTGCTGATATTAATTTTGGGTGTGAGCGTTTGCCTTGATTTCCTGCCGATTGACATGGGCCTTTTTTTTCGGTGCCACTGTCGTCCTTCGGGACAACTTTGGGTCGATCTAATGGGTTGGTGCTTGTAAGAGTCTTCCAAGTTATTCGAAGATCGCGCGTATTATGGGGCCTCTGGGGGCATTGCCCCGGATGTAGGCCATCCTCAGGTACCACGGAGACCATATTGATCAGGGTGTAGATGGTCCCTTTGGGTTGCAAGAGATCGATCTCTGCTTCCTCTTTGGCACTTGTTTGCTTTCATGCCCTTCGAGATTTTTAAATGCCTTCTATTGCTTATAGGTCATTGTAGCTTCCCGTGATATCTTGTTTTGGTCCCTAGCTGATTGGCAAGGCTCTTACTTGCTCCCTTTCTTTGTTATACTTTGTCTTGACGAGGGACCGACTGGATAGGCTCGAGCTGTCGGGGCCTGCTGGTTTGTTTGGAGATCTTGCACAATTTTGCAGATTTTTAGAATGATACTCCGAATGAAGGTCATACTTGGACGCCTTCGTGGGTCCTCTAATTTTGATGTGGACAACTCTTTCAAAGAGTGTAAGGTTGGCTCTCATTCGAGGAGTTTGCCTACGTGCGAGGGGCTTCCTCGGGGCCTCGCCAAGCTTTGGAGATTGGAGCATCCCGATCCTGCTCCTCCAGAGAAGGAATCGTGATCCCGGGTGCACGCCTCGCGTATGGCATTGGCACCATGGAGCTCATTGCGACACGGCTTCTTGATGGATAGAGGCTCCAAATGCGAAACGCTGCCTAGAGCATGGAGATAATTCGTGTGGATCCTCGAGCTTGGTTGTCTGTTGGAGGATGTTCCTTGGGTCGGGTATTTGTTAGATCATGTTTTAATGATGCAATTAATATGCATGTGTAGGAACTCAAAGAAGTAAAGAAGAACTGCTGGGATGGTTCATGACGAACAAGGGAAGAATTCACTCGCAAGGATTTACAATGAAAGAAATAAATCTACATGATATCAGCAAATCAGGATTAGCTTCGTAAATCTAGGGAAATCAAATCGACATCAAATCAACAGTATCTTGGTTAACGGAACTGGAATAATCAAGGCACGAGAAGATCAGTGATTAGCATAGCTGGAATAATCAAGGCACAATCATGGAAGAATAAAATGCGAGAAGATCTGGGAAGCGATCGATCTTGGAAGATCCTACAATCAAGGAAAAATCTTGCAAAGCAATCCTCTGCCGAAGGAGAGAAAATCAAGTGAAGCTAACGGATCACTCTTTATTCTTGGAAAGAATCAATTCTTTCCAAGGATAAAAACCCTTGGGTTGACAAGACTCTACCGTTCATCATAGTATAAATACTCCCTTGTAAACCCTAGTCTAGACATACTTTGTTCAAACAAAAACACTCTCTTTATTCTACTGCAAACAAGCATAGTAGCTTACTTAAATCTACTGTGTAACAAATCAGGGATAGAAAGTGGGTACACAACTGGTGAGGCATTGTATCAAAATGAGTGCTAGAGAAATTGAGAGATATACATCACATATGTACTCGAAAGAAACTCATTTACTAGAAGAGAACTCCCTTGCAACCCAAGAGGACTGGATTAGGATTCACATTGAATCTGAACCAGTATAAAATCTCGGTGTCTTTAATTCCTGCAATTATTTTCTGCATTTAGCTTTAAGTTATCATACCTGCTTAATAAACATATCCAGTCAACTACTCTAGTTATAACTCAACTTATAAGTGATTTACTATAAATAATTTATAATTCACCCCCACTCCCCCATCTTGTACTTTCAATTGGAATCAGAACATGGCTCATATTTTATCTTTTGCTTAACAACTTGTAAGAAAAGATCATGGCAAATCAGGCTATCATAGGAGCTCTCTTTCATGAAGGAACTTCACAAGTTAGACCACCATACTTCAATAGACACCATTTCTCTCACTGGAAAGTACGAATGGAAATCTTTGCCAAATCATACGATGTTAAAGTATGGAGAGTCATCCAACAGGAAAATTATCCAGTACCTGCTAGCAGTCCATAACTCGCTGATCCTGATGACATAGATTCATACTCAAAGGAGCAACTGGAAGCTGTAAAAGTAAACAACAAGGCAAGGAATATACTTCACAACGCTATAAGTGGTGAAGAATATGAGAAAATATCAAGTTGTGATACAGCCACAGAGATGTGGGAAAAACTTGAGGTCACTTATGAGGGAACCAGCAAAGTAAAGGAAACTCACATCAACATGCTAGTTCATGACTATGAACTCTTCTCAATGAAAAAAAGAGAATATATTGAGGAAATGTTTGCCAGGTTTAGTAAAATAATCAGTGACTTAAAAGCTTTTGGCAAGCCCTACACCAGTGGTGATCAAGTCAGAAAAATTCTTAGAAGTTTGCCAACCACTTGGCAGACCAAAGTAGTCACGCTGGAATCTCAAGACCTAAACAAATTACCCTATGATGAACTACGAGGAGAACTCATTGCTCTCGAAAGGACGCATCTGAAAAAGACAAATCAAGAGGAGAAAAAGAAAATAGTTGCATTCAAAGCCTCTACTGAATTGGCTGAAAATGAAATCAATGATCCTGAAGCTCTACAAGAAGAGATTGCTATAATGTCTAGAAACATGGATGGACTAATGAGAAGATACAGAAACACAAAGAAAGGAAGATTCCCACCAAGACGATCCAGGCAATATAATGAATAGGACAAGAACGACAGAAAATGCTACTAATGTGGAAAATTTGAGCACATTCAAGTTGAATGTCCAGAACTAAAAAGGAAGATCTCTAGAGGCTTCAACAAGAACAAATCTTTCAGAAGCTGGACCGATGAGGATGAATCAGACCATGAAGAAATTGCAAATCTTTGTTTTATGACAATTCTGGAAAATGAAATAAACAAAACCTCAGGGTGCTGGACAGACAAAGATGATTCAGATGACGAAAATTGTTTCATGGCACGAGGTGAAACTAGCGAGGTAAGATCTTATGACTGTGAAAGATGTAATGAATTGTATGATATTCTTGAATCTACCTTAAAGGAGTCTCAAAGAATGATGAATGAACTTAAGAGACTTACTAAGGAAGTCAAAGACTGGAAACTCAAACATGAAGTATGTGAAATCAAATAAGAAGTACTTCAAGAAGAGTTTGAGGACTTGCAAATGTAGCTTAATAGCTTGCGCAAATCCACCAATCACAGTTCTGTCAGGTCAAACCAGATGACTTACAAGTCAACTGGAAAGGAACCAATCAGAACTAAATCGACCAGTCGGTCGGACCAATGACTTACAAGTCAACTAGGAAGAAACCAGCTAATTCTATATCGGCTAGTTCTAACACTTATGAAAGACCTGAAAGCAGGTCTGGAGCTAAATGTCACTATTGTAATAAAAGTGGGCATAACTATTCTGGTTGTCTCTTTAAAAAATCTAATATGTCAGGATGGGTTTGGAAGCTAAAAAATCCTGAACCTATTAACACTAACTCATCAGGACCTAAGCAAGCTTGGGTACCTAAAAGAAAGTGATCATCTTGTTTTGCAGGAACACAACAAAGTAAGCCGCAAAAGAAAATGGTATCTAGATAGTGCGTGTTCCAGTCACATGACAGGTGATAAAAACCTATTCAAAGAAGTTATAAAGATCGATGGAGGAAGTGTAAGATTTGGAGATGATTCAAGGGGCAAAATAGCTGGCACTAGAATAATTCCCTTCAACAACAATTGTGACATTACTGAAGTATATCTTGTTTATGGCCTAAACTACAATCTCCTAAGTATAAGTCAAATATGCGACTCAGGTTATGAGGTAAAGTTTAAAAGAACAGGATGTGCTATTGAAGGCGAATCAGGTAAGATAATCCTCCCTAGAAAAAGGTATGAAAATGTTTATATACTTGATGGATTTGAAAATATAGATGGCCACATCTGCTTAACCTCTATTTCTGATGATCCCTGGTTATGGCACAGAAGATTTGGCCACGCGAGCATGCATTTGATTGAAAAACTGTCCAAACATGATTTAGTATTGGCTTGCCTAAACTGAATTTTTCTAGAACTCATATTTGTGATGCATTCCAAATGGGTAATCAAACTAGAAACTCTTTCAAAAATAAAGATATGGTGTCTACTTCGAAACCTTTGCAATTACTTCACATGGATTTATTCGAACCTACTAGAACTGCTAGCATAGGAGGTAAGAAATAAGCTTTTGTTATTGTTGATGATTTTTCATGTTTCACCTGGGTAATTTTCCTATCTCATAAGGATGAAGCCTTAAGAAATTTTGAAGTTTTCTGCAAAAGGATTGAAAGAGAAAAAGGATATTTGATCTTAAAAATTTAGAGTGACCATGGAGGAGAATTTGAAAGCAGAGCTTTTAAAGACTTTTGTAACGATCAAGGATACACTCACAATTTCTCTACACCGTGCTCACCACAGCAAAATGGGGTTGTGGAAAGAAAGAACAGAACTCTCCAAGACATAATGAGAACCATGCTACTAGAACATATATTGCCAAACCATTTCTGGGCAGAAGGCGTAAGTACTGCATGTCACATCCTCAACTGTTGCCTCATAAGGCCAATTCTAAAAAAGACCCCCTATGAACTCTGAAAAGGTAAACGTCCAAATATCAGTTACTTTCATCCCTTTGGAATCAAATATTTTATTCACAATAATGGTAAGGACAATCTTCGAAAGTTTGATCCAAGAAGTGACGAAGGTATTTTTCTTGGCTATTCATTAAATAGCAGATCCTTTAGAGTTTATAATAAACGTGCTTTATGTGTAGAAGAATCTATACATGTTATATTCGATAAAAATAATCCCTTGGTCGAGAAAGGAACAATTGCAGGTGATGAAGAGCAAACTCAAGAAGCTCAGGACAAAGGAAAACCACAGGAGTCGGCTAACACGACTGGCATGATTGAGTCAACTATAGAAAAAAGCAACAATACTCTAGATCAACAAGCAGAGTCGACTACAAATATAGTCCGACTAAATGAATGGAGAAGCGAACCTGAATATCCTCAAAAATATATTATAAGGGATCCAAATGAAGGAATGAAAACCAGGGCTGCCCTCAAAAAGAAAGAAAATATTGCGTTGATTTCTCAAGTTGAGCCAAAAAAGTAGAGGAAGCACTGAAGGATTCAAGCTGGGTGCAAGCCATGCAAGAGGAATTGGATCAATTCAGCAAGTATCAAGTGCGGAAACTAATACCCAAACCTGATAATATGCCTGTGATCGGAACAAAATGGGTATTCACAAACAAATTGAACGAGGATGGAAAGGTCATAAGAAATAAGGCGAGATTAGTTGCTTAGGGATATTCACAGCAAGAAGGAGTCGACTATGATGAGACCTTTGCTCCAGTAGCTCGCTTGGAATCTATACGAATTCTCTTAGCATACGCATCCTTTAAAGGATTCAGGCTATTTCAAATGGATGTCAAAAGTGCCTTTTTGAATGGATTCATCGAGGAAGAAGTCTTTGTAAAACAGCCTCCAGGGTTTGATGATTCAAAATTTCCATACCATGTATACAAGCTTACTAAAGCATTATATGGGTTGAAACAGGCTCCACGTGACTGGTATGATAGGTTGAGTACTTTTTGTAAGCATGTGATTTTTGCCCTACATGAAAATAACTCCTAAAAATAGAATAAAATAATTTTAATTGATTTTTAGGTGTTTTTATTTATTTAGTTGCATTTCAAACATTTTTAACATTTTTAAAATCATAGAAAAAAAAAACAATAAAAGTGTCATGTTTTAATTTCATGCCACCTTAGGTTTAATTTGCATTTAGGAATTAATTACATTGAGTTAATTGTGCTATTAATCAAAAAGTCACAAAAAATGATCATTTTTACATAGTTGGATAATTAGCTTAATTTTACAATTTGAATAAATTTAGGAATTTAGTTTAGGGTTTTAATTAATTAAAGAAAGAAAAGAACAACAAAAAGAAGAGGAAAATGAAAAGGCTTGATCTTAAAATTCAAATTGCCAAACATTTGAAAAGCCTAAAATATTTTCCCCCCAAAATATTTACCCCCCAAAACTACTCCCCACCCCATCACTATAAATACACACACAATACACAATACAAAAAAGACACGAAGGAAAAAACTAAAAAAGAGATGAACGCCTAAGAGGGAGGGGGCGGCCACTATTCATCATCCTCTTCATTTTTGGAGAAGACACCAAAAACCCTAACAACAGCCTTCCGTCGAACCACCATAGCCCCGCCTCCAG
>MU736423.1:0-29281 GCA_026770625.1 Nicotiana glauca
GTAACAAACCCCAGTTTTCCAAACTGGGGCAGAAAAATTTTCTTTGTTTGTCTATTTTGTCGCAAGCAAGAGCCCGCCTGGAGAACAAGGGAACACTTTTCAAGCATCGCAAGCAGGAGCCCACCTGAAAAATAAGGGAATACTTTTCAAGCATCATAAGCAGGAGCCCACCTGAAAATGGACACATATTTCAATTGTAGTAATCGAGCATCAACAAGAGGAATGGCAAAACATTGCCGATCATAATTCAAGTCAGCAACAAAGGAGGCTAGCGAAAATAATGCGAGTCAAAAGTCCGAGACAACCAGCGGATGTTGGTCACAATCCAAAATAATAAAAGAAGGGAAGAAACAAAAAGAAGGCAAAAGGAATCCAAATGCAGAAGTAGAGAAAAATGTGAATTGCTTAAGACATGATTGGAGTCACAAGCGTGGGGTGTTGTCCGTGTTTGGTCCGAAAAGTTGTGGAAGAACGAGCTAGCGCCTGCAACTAGCAAGTGTCAAGGTTCAAATCCAAAGTCTTCATGAAGAACCATTCAAGACTCAAGACCAGGCTTCAGAAGACTTATAGATAGGAATCTTGTAACTCGTAGTTGATAGGTTTAACTAGTCTTTTTTATGTTTTGATTTTTGATGTAACATCAGGGCCACGGACCGGAACCTCGGCGGAACGGTACCTCGACCGGCTCTTCACCTCGGCATACTCTACCATCTCACTCACTTCTGAACTACACTGACCTGATTCCTTTATAGCCAAGGATATGTAGGCAACCTCCGAAGCAAGGTTCGGTCAAATTTTTCAAAAAAAAAAATGCTTCCCACGGAGTATTCAAATGGGCAAAATCGCTCGTATCCGCTCACTTATCTTTGCACGAAAACCCTTCGGGTTTCCGAGCAAAGAGGGCAGCTGTGAGCATGTGATTTTTGCCCTACATGAAAATAACTCCTAAAAATAGACCAAAATAATTTTAATTGATTTTTATTTAGTTGCTTTTCATGCATTTTTAATATTTTTTTAAAATCATAGAAAAACCATTAAAAAAAGTGTCATGCCACCTTAGGTTTAATTTGCATTCAGGAATTAATTACATTGAGTTAATTGTGCCATTAATAAAAAATCACAAAAAAATGATCATTTTTACATAGTTAAATAATTAGCTTAATTTTATAATTTGAATTAATTTAGAAATTTAGTTTAGGTTTTTAATTAATTAAAGAAAGAAAAGAACAATAAAAAGAAGAGAGATGAAAAATAACAAAAAAAAAACGACGAAAAATAAACAGTCTTCTCCAAAAAAGCTAAAACAAAAAGCATATGCTTCTTCTTCATTTTGGAAAAGAGAATAAAAGCTAGGATCAGAAGGTAATAACGATCGTCTGGTACAACCAAACAAGAACTTCCCGCCTTCTTCCCTTCATCGTCTATAGCGGCTCGTCATTATCCCCGCCTCTTTACCTCACAACAAACCAGTTGTTGCTCTTTCACCATAGAAACTGACCTAAAACTGGCGACGGAAGTTTGATCCGTCAAGGAAGTTCACTTGAAGCTTGTGGAGAATTCATTTGGGTTTGTAGTTTCAAGTCCATCATTCCATTTAGCGTTACATTTCTGTTTAAATATACACCTCTCTTTGAAGTTTGACTGGAAAGTTTCGGACCAAGCAGTGTAGTTTTGAACGCCAATCTATTTGATTTTGAATTCCGGCGACCAATACCTTTTTCCGGCGAGGTTTCTGTCGCAGACTACAGTTATTGCCATGTCTGTTTTCTTCTAGTTTGCTGCGTGATTTCACAGATTTGAGTCTCTTAAGGAGCTCGTTTGTTAAAACTGTCCGAAGCTCCGTTTGTTTATTGCTCGTTCCGAGGTTGGAGATTTCCGGCGGGGTTTCCGTTAAAGGTTCTATCCGGTGTCAAGTTTTGCTAAGGTTCGTTTTGTTTTAGTTCGAATCGTCAATTTCTGCTTTCAATTTGTTCTATTTGATTCTATTTTTTTTAAAGTTGTTTGACTGAATTTTTCCAGTTTTCATTAATATAGTTTAAATTAGTACTGGTGGTTTCCTCATGGCGGGAATAAAATACATAGCTAATAGTGGTGTTGAAGTTTTGCTTGCTTTTTTTCATTTTTGAACATTCTGGCGTTGAACGTTGCTTGAAGAATCTTAGCATAGGGATGGTTGTGACTTGGAGTGCTAGACTAGTTTAGGGTGATTAATTATTCATATGATATTATTAATTAGATGGCGCATGATATTATTAATTAGATGGCATGTGTTATTTGACTTTAGGTGAACTTTATAATCAGTTTTTGGTAGTCATAATACTTTTTGCATATTGTTTAATAAAAATGATAAACCATGGCTTTACTTTAGGATGATTTTACTTTATTCAGGTTTGGATTTGCAGTAGTTGTTCACTTATATCAAGTTGACATAATTCCTCTTTAGTTGTAGTACTTACTTCCATAGTCACTTTAGGATTGACCTTTTAACAATAAAAATGAGACGAGCCTCGCCAAATTAAATATACAAGTGCGGGGCCCTCAATAAATGCTATAAAAATTACTTAGAATTCGGGTGGACCGTTTAGCAAATTTTAAGATTTTCCCCAAAGATAATAAACGCGTAGTTAATTTAGGCGCGTATTTTAATAATATTACCTTCCTAAATACGGGTGCACATTTATGTGACCCAAATCTAAATCTCAACGAAGTGAAATGTGTCAAAAGCTACGTGTGCATTGGTGCGACGTGGTTCGAAATATATTTTTACGATGTTGCAATTCTTATTAAAAAATAAATATATAATAAAGCGGGCATTTAATAAAAGGCACATAAGTTAGAACATGTTTTAAAATCAGATAAAATCAAATACAACAGTTGAGAGACTGTGCTAGAACCACGAAATCCGGGAATGCCTAATACCTTCTCCCGGGTTAACAGAATTCCTAACTTGGATTTCTGGTTCGCGGACTGTTAACAGAGTCGTAATTTCCTCGGTTCGGGATTCAACCGGTGATTTGCGATACCATTAATCTCCCAAGTGGCAACTCTGAATCTCTTAATAAATGAATTTCGTTCCGATTGTCCTTTAAGTGGAAAAACTCCTTTATACCCTTCCGGGGGTGTAGTAGTGAAAAAAAAGGAGGTGTGACAGTGGTGACTCTTCAATTCCATTAAACCCAATTCCCAAAAGGGAACGATTGTCCTCCTAAATGTCATAAACCCGATTTTGCGAGAAAAAGGGGGCGCGACACTTAGACATCAATAAAGAATCAGAAATCAATAAGTGCACGGCATCACCCTTCGTGCTTTTACTCTCGTCCTCACCAAGCAATGATATAATAAAAACGTGCACGGCATCACCCTTCGTGCTTTTACTCTCGTCCTCACCAAGCAATGATATAATAAAAACGTGCACGGCAACACCCTTCGTGCTTTTACTTTCTTTCCTCACCAAAGCAATTATATGATAAAAATGTGCACGGCATCACCCTTCTGCTTTTACTCTCTTTCCTCACATATAATCAATAGAATCAGCATGGAATGGCACATCGTGCGGCAAGACATCACCCTTTGTGTTTTACACTCTTTCCTCACAATAACAAATAATGCACGGCATCACCCTTCGTGCTTTAACACTCTTCCTCCCCAAACAACAATCACAAACAAAGGGGCAAGGAAATAAACAAAATAATAATAGAAATCCTGGCTAGGAAATACAATTAAACAATTAAATCCCGTCAAGAATACAACATCAATAATCTCAACATCCCGGCAAGGGAGATAATCAACAAAGCAACAATATCCTGGCAATGGAACAATTTAATAACTCTTTCTCTTTCTTTCACTTTTATTACATAACTCACTTTACCACTTGAGACAATGATCCAAAGGGTTCAATCATCTCATATACTTTAACAATTTGTAATGTAACTTGTGTCAATGCTCCTCGATGTTCAAAGGTCACAATTTCCTTCCACAAGCTTTTCACAACAAATAGAAATCATTACCAAAGCATGAAAGATACTACGAAATCAAGATATTTACAATTTAAAGACTCACGGTCATGCTAGACACCAACGTATAGATACTCGTCACCATGCATATACGTCATACTCAACAATTACCACGTAACAAATAAGACTAAACTCCTAATCCTTCAAGCTAAGGTTAGACCAAACACTTAGCTCGAACTTCCACGACCAACTCAATCCTCAAAAACCGCCTTTCCTTTCGAATTCAACTTCAAATAAATTGTATCTATACATAAATGACTTCATAACATCAAATAATGCTAAACAATTCGAATCCAATGCCTAATTATAGTTTCCAATCATTCTTCCCAAAAATCCAAAAATTGACCCCGGGCCGCTTGGTCAAAACACGAGGTTCGGACCAAAATCAAATCCCCCATTCACCCACAAGCGCAAATGTATAATTATTTCCATAATTTGACCCCCAAAATGAGGTCTAAATCACCATTATCAAAAAGCCCTAGTTCTACCCAAATCCCTAATTTTCTACCCTTAATTACATGTTTTAGGCCTAAAATTCTAGTGGGTGTTAATGGAAAATGAAGGAAACAAGTTAAATATAACTTACCCAAGAAGTTTTGGTGAAGAAGCGCTTCAAAAATCGCCTAGGAGCTTTGGAGAATAAGAGATTTTGTGAAATTTTAAGAAATCCCAAAAGTGTTCTATTTTTGGCTTTTAAAAATCACTGGCAAAAATGTTCATCGCGTTCATGACAGGCCCTACGCATTCGCGATGGGTCAGGCTGCATAAGCCTTCGCGTTCGCGTTCGCGTACCACGGCCTGCGTTCATGAAGTTGGAATAGCTCGAGCCTCGTGTTCGCGTTCTAAGGATCGCGTTCGCGTAGGGTATTTACCCCACCACCTACCCATGCCCATTTTGGCCTTCGCGTTCGCGTGGCCAGGATCGTGTTCGTGAAGGGATGGCCCCCCACTGCCTCGCGTTCGCAACCTGGTCTACGCGTTTGTGTAGAAGGATTTTCCCTTCGTCAAATTTTACACATCGCGTTCGCGTAGGTACTCCCGCAAACGCAAAGAAGGAGGCATCAGAAATCCAACAGCTGAGAAATCTGCAACATTTTAAGTCTGAAACCTTCCAAAACACATCTGAAACACACCCGAGCCCTCGGGGATCCTAACCAAACACATGTACTAATTCAGCAACATCATACGAACTTATCCGTATGATCAAATTGCCAAAATAACCTCAAAAATAATGAATCAAACCTCAAAATCAAGAACTTTTCCTCAAACTTCATCAAGTATCAAATTTAGCAATTCAAGTCCGAATCACGTCCGTTTTCAACCAAATTTCACATGAATGACTTAAACCATATATAAGACATGTACCGGGCGCCGGAACCAAAATACAGGCTCGATACCAACGCGTTCTAATTAATTTTCATTTCAAATTTCTTAAATAATTTCAAAAAATATTTTTTACTTAAAAATTCATTTCCCGGGCTTGGGACCTCAAAATTTGATTCCGGGTATATGTCCAAGTCCTATATTTTCCTATGGACCATCCAGGACGATTCGATCATAGGTCCGGGTCCGTTTACCCAACATATTGATAGATTTTCATATTTAAGCTTTTCGACTACGCGCTCGGACTGTGCACACAAACCGAGGTAATGATAAATGAGGTTTTCAAGGCCTCAGAGACACATAATTCAATTAAAAGTAGGTGATTATCCTTTGGGTCATCCCAAAATCGTGTTAAAAGATATTAAGAATTGAAGAAGGTTAGTTTAAAATGCCTTACAATTGATTTGGAGAAGAAGAAACCTTTGAAAAATTGCCTAAGTGTGTTTACGTTTTGAGAGGATATGAAAATAGGTTAAAAATTCGGCTAAGTATAAAAGTTGCAGGTCTCAGATAAGGGAAATTGTGAACTAGGGTTCGCAATTGTGAGCCCCGACCTTTGATATTTTGGGAATTACGAAACAGGGCTCGTATTTGTGAACCCTTCAGGAGAACTGGACTTTCGCATTTGTGAAAGGGACCCTCGCATTTGCGATGCCGGAATCGCAAATCACAACTCGTATTTGTGAGATAAGACAGGCCTGGGCTGGTTCGCATTTGCGACCAAGCCCTCGCATGTGACGAACCAACCAGTTATCTTAGAGAGTTTTGGGACTCTTAGTCCCTAAATGATAGCTTAAGTCTTAGAAATTTGACCATAGTCGGAACTATGTGAAAACGGTCTCAGAATGAAAATTCGATGGTTCCGTTAGATTTTTTAGGTAATTTCGAGATTAGGAGTGTGATCGGATTGTGTTTTGGAGGCCCATGGCTAATTTAGGCTTGAAATGCCAAAAGTTGAATTTTCAAAAGTTTCTGGTCCGATAGAGAGATTTTTATCGGAGGGACGAAATGAAATTTTGAAAGTTGGAGTAGCTCCATAGTGTTGAATGTGACGTATGTGTAA
This sequence comes from Nicotiana glauca, assembly GCA_026770625.1. Taxonomy (NCBI): domain Eukaryota; kingdom Viridiplantae; phylum Streptophyta; class Magnoliopsida; order Solanales; family Solanaceae; genus Nicotiana; species Nicotiana glauca. Next base: position 6,460 of record MU736423.1, read on the forward strand.
AATTTCAAGTCATTCGGACGAGGTTTGATAGAATTTTTAACCGAAAGCGTATTTTTAGAGTTTTTGAAATTCTTAGGCTTGAATTCGATGAAAAATAGGTGTGTTGATGTTTTTTGAAGTATTTTGAAGGTTGGTACAAGTTTGAATGATGTTTTAAGATTGGTTGGCATGTTTGGTTGAGGTCCCGGGGGCCTCGGGTGTGTTTCGCAAGGTTAACGGATCAATTCGGACTTGAAGAAAGCGACGAAAATTTTAGCTTCTACATTTTTTGCTTCTGCGGTGAACAGTAACCGCACCTGCAGTGAACACTAACCTTAGGTGGGAAAATTGCTGGACAGATTAGTTCAAGTTCTGAAAATGGGACTTTGTCCCATTTTCTATTTTGGGCGATTTGGAGCTCGGGTGAGGCGATTTTTCAAGAGATTTTCAGAGGGAACAACAGGGTAAGTGCTCTTAACTTAATTTTGATTAGATTACTCAAATCTATTACTAGTTTTGGCATTAAATCCGTGAATTTTGTTGGAAAAGTTCAGAAAACCCTCTCAGATAGAATCATAGATTTGAGGGTCGAAATATTATGGGATTTGGACAATTTTGGTATGGTTAGAGTCGTGAGAGTGCGAGCTTTTTTGGAAATATAAATTTTATCCGATTTCGAGACATGGGCCCGAGGGGCATTTTGGTCATTTTATATAATTTCACGTATTAACTTAGAATTTAATTGTAGAATCAGTTACTTGAAGTATTATTTACAATATGCAATGTAATTGAAAAGATTTAGGCCATTTGGAGTTAGATACTCATGGCAAAAGCGTGGTATCGGGTTGACTTGCACTTGTTCGAGGTAAGTGGCTTGTCTAACCTTGTGTGGGGGACTCTCTCCTTAGGATTGATATTGTTGTAATTGAAATGCCATGTACGTGAGATGACGAGCGCGTACTTGTGCTAGTTGTTGAAAATCCTATTTTCATTAAAAATTGCCTTAAATTGTATTTTTCCTTTCTTGTTTATACTACTTGGAATTTAAGTTTGCTGTTAAATCTAGGGAAGCATGTCTAATTGACTTAATTGATTTACTTGCTCAAAATGCCTTATTTGGATTCTGTGTAGCAGGGCTCTAGGTTCATAGGAGTCATGGATCACAAGCCAGTTTATTAGGGTCTTGCTGATCGGTATGGAGACATCTGTACTTTTCTACGAGAGGCTATGTAACTGTTAGGAGAATTCCACTTAATTTCATTCCTTATCATGCGACATTTATTCAGTTTGTAGCCAATATCATATGTTCTTTTTGCATCCACTCACGTATTGAAATTGCGCACTTGGTATCAACTATGCGCCAATGGTTCGTGATGCTACAGAAGGATTACAAGGGAGCTGAAAATTTTCTCAACCATTGTTACCGCGTGTCATCCATATTGATAATGCAGGAGTATTAAGAGATCATTCAGTTGTGCACATGGGGGTGCAATAGGTTCTGGCATCTAGTTGATAAGTACAGTTCTTAAGAAGGTTCATTTAATTGCCTAATCATTGTGATAATGGTAGAGTCACGAGGTGGATGTAGATCTGAAGATAGTTGGTAGTGATAGAGACTATATGGTTCATATGAGATGTCCATTTAGCGAAGGGTACAAATAGCAACCGAGATACTGGAGGAAGTGATTTTAACTGTCATAAGAATGACATGTGCCAAACGAATGGCTTGAGGTGTCTTATGATAGTGACGTACGAACGATAAAGGTTAGTATTGTGGATTATCAGGATGTATCTTATGGCTTTGAGCCAAGTGAATGGAGTCCACTATCAATGATCAAATTGTGGGTCATGTGTCATATCAGATTTGGCCTGAGATGTATTTATGTAGTATTCAAAAGTTCTATGATACTTGTATATGAGTAAGAGCTGAGATTTATATGGGATAATGATGGAACTTTCGATATTCCTATGTCCATAATAATTCTACATTTCAGTATCAGCAGGGACATGGAAACAATTTTAGAATACCATAGTGCTCCAGTAAATCAGGCCACTCTCATGGGACAATCATCTTTTAATGCACCACTAGCATGGGATTCCTTTAATGGTTATTCTAGTTATCCGGAACAGACTCAGTATGAGCAACCGAACTGCAAATGGGTTGTTATGAATGTAGTGATACTAGAAAGATCATGAGAAATTGTCCCAGACTTGGGAGAAATCTATTTCATCAGAACACTCGGTCCACACACTCCATTATAGTTTACCAATCTTCATACACTACAAGTTAGAGATGGAGGACAAGCGGGTAGATGGCGCCTAAGAGGTGGAGACCCGACCCATTGATATAATTGCTATGGTGTGGCTGAGGCTACTACACCAGATGGTGTCGTTACATGTACAATTCCGATTTCTATAGAAAGGATATTTTTTTCCTTAATTTGATTTGGTTCTGAAAATTGAAGCGAGTCCTCTTAATATACTTCACTCATGAGTGAGCTTCGTAATCCTGAAAACTACTTATGTGAATACTCACGTTGGGCTATTATATGGAGATAGCTATTTCTATCATTATGTGTTGGTCACTAAGAATAGCTATGAGGCTAAAAGTGACTTTCTATTACTTACTACAGTGATTTTTTATGTGATTTCAAGATAATTAATTTCAATTGCCAATTATATGCCCTATCGGTATGAGGGTTCATTATATGTTGTGATTTTGTTTGACGGAAATTATTTAAAAGAAAAAAGAAAGGAAATGGAAATTTTCAGTTGGCACAATGTGCAAATACTTGCAATTCAGTGTTGAGGATGAGATCCTAAAATTTTTATATAATGTGAAATATTTTAAACCGGGCTACAAGCTGCGGTGGATGTTACATAAGGACGAGGTCCTGGTGGTGAAAAGTTTATGTGGTTAAAATTCTATTTTTATGAAATTAAAAAATATTGTACTATATTTTAAATAGGAGTCATGCCTGTTAGGATTATTTGACAATTCTTGTATATTTTTCGTTCATATTCGGCTTTTTTGTGTTGTAAACGTTGAGTTTTAGCCTACGAGATGGGCGCCCAGGTGGCGTTAAATGTGACTCATTAATTCGGGTAAGTAATTATGAGGTCTCCATTCCTTGTTGTGAGTAAAATGGAGGTCTGAAATGAGATGTTTGTTATAAGGTTAATTGGCAATGTTGTGATTTATGAACAACTATTATGGTGAGAGATGTGGTTATGGGAATACAAATGATGTGTTTCATGTCCAGATATCATTATTATAATGCGATGCTTGTAATGTTGAGATTAGTGTTATTGATATATACATTGTGGTGTTTCATTGGGTTGTGGAGGTGTTGTTAGGAGTTGTTTTGGTGTTACTCTGACAAGTGGATAGTCCCAATTACAGTGGAGACTCTTGCGAAATTTCTGAAAAACATTTGGGAGTTAGAAACTTTTTGGGACATTAAGATGTGTGAAGAAAGAGATAAGTTATGTTGTGTATTTGAATACGAATGACCCTAAGTGGGGGAGAATGTAACATCCTGGAGAACAATTTCGAAGTATTTAAGCTCTATTAAAAGTTCAAGTGTGTTGAAATAAGACTAATGCAATATGATGATATGGAATTCGGGTCCTATGACGAATGTCAGATGTTGAAGTTTGGGTCATGTCCTAAGGTTATGGACTAAGGATGAGGTGAAACCTTCAGTTAAGTTGAAGGATCAGTTACAGGAATTTGCTTGATAAGGGTTTTATTCGGCCCAGTGTATCACCTTAGGGTGCTCCTGTCTTGTTTGTGAAGAAGAAAAATGGTTCCATGCATATGTGTATTGATTATCGCCAGTTTAACAAGGTTACAGTGAAGAACCGTTATCCTTTGCCTCGTATTGATGATCTGTTTGACTAGCTTCAGGGCACACGGGTATTTTCTAAGATTGACTTGCGCACAGGTTACCATCAGTTGAAGGTTCGGGAGCCAGATATCCTGAAGACTACTTTCAGGACTCGGTATGATCATTACGAGTTTCTTGTATGTCATTTGGGTTGACCAATGCCCCAGCAGTTTTGTGCCTTTGATGCATAGTGTATTTCGGCCATATATTTACTTTTTGTCACTGTCTTTATTGATGACATTCTGGTGTATTCCGGGAGTCGGGAAGATCATGAGCAGCACTTGAGGATAGTGCTTCAAACTTTGAGAGAAAAGAAATTATATGCAAAGTTTTCAAAATATGAGTTTTGGTTGTATTTCGTGGCATTCTTAGGCCATATGGTATCGAGTGAGGGTATTCTGGTGGATCCGAAGAAGGTAGAAGCAGTATAGAGTTGTCCTAGACCATCTCAGCTACAGAGATCCGCAGTTTCCTTGGCTTGGCGAGTTATTACTATCGTTTTATGGAGGGGTTTTCATCGATTGCAGCCCTTATGACCAGACTGAACCAGAAGGGTGCTCTGTTCCAGTGGATGGAAGAGTGCGAGGCGAGCTTTCAGAAGCTCAAGACAGGTTTGAATACAGCCCCAGTTTTGATATTACCTTCAGGTTCGGGGTCTTATACTGTCTATTGTGGTGCCTCGAGGATTGGCCTTGGAGCGGTATTGATGTAGGACAGTAGGGTGATTGCCTACGCGTCCAGACAGTTGAAGGTAAATGAGAAGAATTATCTTGTTCATGATCTTGAGTTAGCTACTATTGCTCACGCCTTAAAGATCTGGCATCATTATTTTTACGGTGTGCCTTGTGAGATTTATACTGATCACCAGAGCTTGCAGCACCTGTTCAAGCAAAAGGATCTAAATTTGTGTCAAAGGATGTGGTTAGAGTTGCGGAAAGATTATGACATCACTATCCTGTATCACCCGGGCAAGGCCAATATAGTGGCCGATGCTTTGAGTTGTCGGGCAGAGAGTTTGGGAGGTTTGGATTACCTACCAGCATTAGAGAGGCCTATGGCGATGGATGTTCAAGCCTTAGCCAGCCAGTTTGTGAGATTGGATCTTTCGGAGCCTAGTCGGGTTTGTACCTCGGTGCCTCAACTGAAAGCAGGTGAAATATGAGCATCAGAGACCCAGTGGGTTGGTTCGAGCCGGGTAAGGCTAGATTATTGGGAACAGACTTGGTTCAGGATGCTTTGGAGAAGGTTAAGGTGGTTCAGGATAGACTCCGTACATCCCAGTCCAGACAGAAGAGCTATGCGTATCGAAAGGTTCGTCATGTTTCCTATATGGTTCGAGAACAGGTTCTGCTTTGTATTTCGCCTATGAAGGTCATTATGAGATTTGGGAAGAAAGGAAAGTTGAGTCTGAGGTTTATTGGCCCTTTTGAGATATTGAGGTGAGTTGGGGAGGTTGCTTATGAGCTTACCTTACCTCCCAGCTTGGCAGGAGTTCACCCGGTATTTCATGTTTCGATGCTCCAGAGGTATCACGGTAAACCGTCACACGTGTTGGATTTCAGTTCATTCCAGCTAGACAAAGACCAATCCTATGTTAAGGAGCCAATAGCAATATTGGACATGCAGGTTAGAAAGCTGAGGTAAAAGAACATTGCATCAGTGAAGGTTCATTGACGGGGTCAACCGGTCGAGGAGGCGACCTGGGAGACCGAGCAGGATATGCGCAGCCGCTACCCTCATCTTTTCACTACTTCAGGTATGTCTCTATGCTCGTTCGAGGACAAATGAATATTTAAGTGTAGGAGGATATGACGACCCAGTCGGTCGTCTTAAGAATTAACGCCCCGATCCCCTATTAACTGTTTTCCACAAGTTTATTTCTGCTATTTTGAATTGCCGGGATGTTTGGTTTTGAATTTCGGAGAGTTTTGGGACACTTAGTCCCTAAATGAGAGCTTAAGTCTTAGAAATTTGACCATAGTATGAACAACGTGAAGACGGTCTCGAAATGGAAATCCGATGGTTCCGTTATCTCTGTTAGGTGATTTCGGGCTTAAGGGTGTGATCGGATTGTGTTTTGGAGGCCCGTACCTAATTAGGCTTGAAATGCCGAAAGTTGAATTTTTAAAGTTTTCGGTCTAATACAAGATTTTGATCCAAAGGTCAAAATGAAATTCCGAAAGTTGGAGTAGCTCCATAGTGTTGAATGTGATGTGTATGCAAAATTTCAGGTCATTCAGACGAAGTTTGATAGACTTTTTGATCGAAAGCGTATTTTTAGAGTTTTTGAAATTCTTAGGCTTGAATTCGATGAAAATAGGTGTATTGGTGTTGTTTGAAGTATTTTGAAGATTGGTACAAATTTGAATGATGTCTTAGGATTGGTTGGCATGCTTGATTAAGATCCCGGGGGCCTCGGGTGTGTTTCGGAAGGTTAACGGATCAATCCAGACTTGAACAAAGCTGCTGAAATTTCAGCTTCTGCATTTTTTGCTTCTGCGGTGAACAGTAACTGCACCTGCGGTAAATAGTAACCTTACCTACGGTGAACAGTACCGCACCTGGGGTGAACAGTAATCGCAGGTGAGAAAATTGATGGACGGAGTATTTCAAGTTCTAAAAATGGGACTTCATCCCATTTTCCATTTTTTGCGATTTGGAGCTCGGGTAAGGCAATGTTTTGAGAGATTTTCAAAGGGAACAATGGGATAAGTGTTCTTAAGTTAATTTTGGTTAGATTACTCGAATCTATTACTAGTTTTGGCATTTAATCCGTGAATTTTGTTGGAAAGGTTTAGAAAACCCTCTCGGATAGAATCACGGATTTGAGGGTCAAAATATTATGGGATTTGGACAATTTTGGTATGGTTAGACTCGTGAGAATGCGAGTTTTCTGGAAATATAAATTTTACCTGATTTTGAGACATGGGCTCGAGCGGCATTTTGGTTATTTCACATAATTTTGTGTATTAGCTTAGAACTTAATTGTAGAATCAATTACTTGAAGTATTATTTACAATATGCAATTTAATTGAATAGATTTGGTCCATTTGGAGTCGGATACTCGTGGCAAAAGCGTGGTATCGTGTTGACTTGCACTTGTTAGAGGTAAGTGGCTTGTCTAACCTTGTGTGGGGGACTCTCCTCTTAGGATTGGTATTGTGGTTATTGAAATGTCCAATGTCATGTACGTAAGGTGAGGAGCGTGTACTTAAGCTAATTATTGAAAATTCTATTTTCATTAAAAATAACCTTAAATTGTATTTTTCCTTTCTTGTTTATACTACTTGGAATTTAAGTCTGCTTTAAATCTAAGGAAGCATGTCTAATTGACTTAATTGATTTACTTGCTCAAAATGCCTTATTTGGATTCTGTGCAGTAGGCTAGGCTAGACTATTTGTTTGCCTTATTGTGAAGTTGATATTTTCTCAGTATTTCTCTGATTGTTGTTGTGTATTTACATAGGAACTACGGATGTGGGATTCCGGGAGCTCCCCCCTTGTTTGTTTACTTTGGGACTACGGATTAGATTTCTGGGAGATCCCCCTGCACATTTATATTTGGGATTACGGGTTAGATTCCCGGGAGACCCCCCTACACAGTTATATGGAACTATAGGAATGCACCCAGTAGATTCCCCTAGTAATGGGTATTTATATTTGGGACTACGGGTTAGATTCCCCGGAGATCCCCCTGTACATTGATAGTTGGACTATGGGACGGTATCCTGGGAGATCCACTGGACCGATGAAAAGAATATGGGACTCGGGACGGTATCCTGGAGATCCCCGGTTGGTATTATTGGTACTGAATTGTATTTCCTCCAGTGTTTACATTGCATTTGTGTTGTTCTGTGAACTTGTTGATGTTCTCTTTACACTGTGTTATCTTACTGTTGTTCACACTTACTTATACTGCTCATTTCTACACTATTGGATTATATCTTGTATTTTATCTGAGTAGAGCCCTGACCTTCCTCGTCACTACCCAACCGAGGTTAGGCTTGGCACTTACTGAGTACCGTTGTGGTGTACTCATCCCTTTCCTGCATATATTTTTCATGTGCATATCCAGGTATCTCTACTCAGGCTTATCATTCTTGAGGCGAGGAAATTCTACGGGACTTCGAGGTATATCTGCCGCATCCGCAGACCGAGGAGTCTCTTTCTATTCCTGCATTTAGTATTTAGCCCTTCTGTACTTTCTGTTCTTAGACATTCTGGAGATTAGAGCTATGTAGTATTTTTCTTAGATTGTGGATCCGTGAGTTTCTGGGTTTTGGGATAGTGCATCAGAATTGAGGAGTTGTGTGTATATGCCAAGTGACACTTATATATGGTTTCATTCAGTTATTTTGACTTTTGGTTATTTAATTCCGCAAGTTTAGATTATTTTCGCATTGTTAGGCTTACCTAGTAATAGGGACTAGGTGTCGTCATGATAGTTCACGGAGGGCGAACTGGGGTCATGACATCGCATTTGCGAGCCAGAATTCACAAATGCAAAGCCTGCAGGCCTGATCATACCAGTAATGAAACTTGCAATTTTCTAAATCCGAAATGCATCCTGTGGCCTATCCAAAACTCACCCGAGCCCTTGGGGCTCCAAACCAAATATATGCACAACCTCAAAAACATCCTACGGACTTATTCGTGTAATCAAATCACCAAAATAACATCATGAACATCGAATTAAACCTCAAGATCAATGAAATTTCTCAAAACTTCTCAAACATCAAATTTTGCATTTAAGGTCCGAATCATGTCAAACGGACTCTGTTTCTTACCAAACTTTACCAACAACATATATAAATTATATTGGACCTGTAGCGGGATCGGAAACCATAATACGGGCCCGATACCACCAGTTTCACATAACATTTCACTTTCAAAAAAACCTAAATATTTTTCAGAAAATAATTTCTTTCAAAAATACATTTCTCGGGCTTGGGACCTCGGAACTCGATTTCGGGCATACGCCTAAGTCACATATTTTCCTACGGACCCTCTGGGACCATCAACTCATGGGTCCGGTCCGTTTACCCAAAATATTGATCGAAGTCAAATTAATTTATTTTATAGTCAAAATTTATTATTTTTCTTAGATTTTCACATATAGGCTTTCCGGCTACGCGCCCGGACTATGCACACAAATCGAGCTGATGCTAAAAGAGATTTATAAGGCTCCAAATGCAGAATTCATTTTAAAAACAAGTGATGACCTTTCGGGTCATCACATTCTCCACCTCTAAAATAATCGTTCGTCCTCGAACAGATAGAAGAAGGAAGAACTTGAGTCGGGGAAAAGATAGGGATAACGGCTCCGCATATCAGACACGAACTCCTATGTCGATTCCTCAACAGGCTGACCTCTCTACTGAACCGTACAGAAGGAAAAATCTTCAACCTCAACTGACGAACCTGCAGGTCTAGAATAGCTATCGGCTCCTCCTCATTAGACAAGTCCTTGTCCAACTGAACAATGCAGAAATATAACACATGGGATGGATCGTCGTGATGCTTCCGAAGCATGGACACATGAAACATTGGATGTACGGCTGATAAGCTCGGCGGCAACGCAAGTCTATACGCCACCTCAGCCACTCGATTAAGAATCTCAAACACGCCAATGAACCTAGGGCTAAGTTTTCCCTTCTTCCAAAATCTCATCACGCCCTTTATAGGTGACACTCGAAGCAATACCCGCTTACCGATCATGAATGCCAAATCATGAACCTTGCGATCAGCTAGCTCTTTTTCCTGGACTGAGCTGTTCGAATCCTATCCTAAATAATCCTAACCTTGTCCAAGGCATCCTGAACCAGATCTGTACCCAACAACCGAGCCTCTCCCGCCTCAAACCATCCAACCGGAGACTAACACCGTCTACCATATAAAGCCTCATAGGGAGCTATCTGAATACTGGACTGGTAGCTGTTATTATAGGCAAACTCTGCTAAAGGCAAAAATTGATCCCATGAGCCTCCAAAGTCAATGACGCAAGCTCGGAGCATATCCTCCAAATCCTGAGTAGTCCGCTCGGATTGCCCATCCATCTGAGAATGAAATGTTGTGCTCAACTCAACCCGTGTGCCCAACTTTCGCTGAACTACTTTCCAGAAATGCGAGGTAAACTGTGTACCTCGATCCGAAATGATAGACACGGGCACGCCATGAAGACGAACAATCTCCCAGATGTAGATCTCAGCTAATCTCTCAGAAGAATAGAAAACTGCCACCGAGATGAAATGTGTTGACTTGGTCAGCCTATCAACAATGACCCATACTGCATCGAACTTCTTCTGAGTCCGTGGGAGTCCAGTAATAAAATTCATAGTGATACGCTCCCACTTCCACTCAGGAATCTCAATCTTCTGAAATGAACCACCGAGTCTCTGATGCTCGTACTTAACCTGCTGGCAATTCAAACACCGAGCCATATATGCAACGATATCCTTCTTTATTCTTCTCCACCAATAATGCTGCCACAAATCCTGATACATCTTCGCAGCGCTCGGATGAATAGAGTATCGGGAGCTATGGGCCTCCTCTAAATTAAACTCTCAAAGACCATCCACATTAGGCACACAAACTTGACCCTACAATCTCAAAACTCCATCATCACCTAAAGTAACCCGCTTGACACCTTCGCGCTGCACCGTCTTTCTAAGGACACATAAATGGGGATCATCATACTGCCGATCTTGGATACGCTCCAATAATGAAGAATGAGCGACGGTGCAAGCTAACACACGGTTGGGCTCAGAAACATCCAACCCCGCGAATTGATTGGGCAAAGCCTGAACATCCAAAGCAAGCGGTCTCTCACCGACCGGAATATAAGCTAGACTACCCATATTGGCTGAATTCCTACTCAGGGCATCGGCCACCACATTGGCCTTTCCCGGATGATATAAGATGGTGATATCATAGTCCTTCAACAGCTCAAACCACCCCCTCTGCCTCAAATTCAACTCCTTTTGCTTGAACAAATACTGCAGACTCTTGTGATCCGTGAACACCTCACATGCCACACCATACAGATAATGCCTCCAAATCTTTAACGCATGGACAATGGCTGCTAACTCCAAATCATGAACTGGATAGTTCTTCTCATAAATCTTCAACTGCCGCGAAGCATAGGCAATGACCTTGCCATCCTGCATCAATACCGCACCAAGTCCAATACGAGATGCATCATAATAAACGGTATATGGCCCTGAACATGTGGACAAAACCAACACCGGTGCTGTAGTCAGAGCCATCTTAAGCTTCTAAAATCTCGCCTCACACTCATCCGACCATCTAAATTTGGCACCATTCTGGGTCAACCTGGTCATCGGGGCTGCGATAGATGAAAACCCCTCTATGAATCGACGATAGTAGCCTACCAAACCCAAAAAACTCTGGATCTCTGTAGCTGATGCTGGTCGAGGCCAGTTCTTGACTGCCTCAATCTTCTTTAGATCAACCTGAATACCCTCGTCTAACACCACATGACCCAGGAATGCAACTGAACTCAACTAGAACTCGCACTATGAAAACTTGGCGTACAACTGACTGTCCCTCAAAGTCTGAATGAACCACTCTAAGATGATGTTCGTGCTCCTCTCGGCTACGGAAATATATCAAAATATCATCAATGAAGACTATCACAAACGAATCCAAATAAGGCCTGAACACTCGGTTAATCAAATCCATAAAAGCTACTGGGGAACTTGTCAACTCGAATGACATTACCAAGAACTCATAATGCTCGTACCGAGTGTGGAAAGCTGTCTTAGGGACATCAGATGCCTTAATCCTCAACTGATGGTAGTCAGAGCTCAAGTCAATCTTTGAAAATACCTGGGCACCCTGAAGCTGATCGAACAAATCATCAATCCACGGCAGCAAATACTTATTCTTAATTGTAACCTTGTTCAATTGCTGATAATCTATACATATTCGCATGGATCCGTCTTTCTTCTTTATGAAGAACACCGGCGCACCCCCAAGGCTATTACTAGGTATAATGAAACCCTTTTCAAGTAACTCTTGCAACTTCTCCTTCAACTCTTTCCACTTAGAGGGGGCTATACGATACGGCAGAATAGAAATGGGCTGAGTGCCTGAAGCTAAATCAATGCAAAAGTCAATATCCCTGTCGGGTGGTATACCCGGAAGGTCTGAATGGAATACCTCAAGAAACTCACAAACAACGGGCACAGACTCAATAAAAGGAACCTCAGCACTAGAATCACGAACATAGGCCAAATAGGCCAAACACCCCTTCTCGACCATATGAGGTAAACCCGGTAAGGCTAAGGTCAGAGTCTTTGCATGACAGTCCAAGATAGTGTGATAAGGTGATAACCAGTCCATCCCTAATATAACATTGAAATTAACCATGTCCAGAAGAAGCAAATCTACACGAGTCTCAAGACATCAGATTTATCAAAAACGTTGACCGAAGTCAAATTAATTTATTTTATAGTCAAAATTTATTATTTTTTATAGATTTTCACATATAGGCTTTTTGGCTACGCAGCCGGACTGCGCACGCAAATCGAGATGATGCTAAAAGAGGTTTCTAAAGCCTCAAAATGCAGAATTCATTTTAAAAATATATCAAGTGCACCTTCTCTTCGAAAACTTACCAACCTCGAAATCCTTCCGTTCTCTCTACGACCTGCCCTCGTATGTCCGCCCTCGTTTGCCCGCATTAGAAACATGATATGTGATGAGTATTTAATGCTCGCTCTCCTCAGTACCCTTGACCCTAGTTATTTTAGAATTAAAAATAACAAAATTTTACGAAAAAATAAGGAACTTAGGGAGAATACACTTATAATCACTAATAGTCAGTTGCACGTGTATAATTGGAAACTTGGGTTTTGATAGTATAGATTTTATCGGATGTCCCCGAGGGGACTTGATAGTGTAAATTGAGGTTTGTATGAGTCTAAAATCTAAATGATAGAAATGGATATGTCTTTTAAACAAATACTAATACAATTCTATATGGTTGAAATTACAACACCAATTTTAACCAATTATTTGAATCATCAAGTAAGTATTGAAACAAATATATAATAATAGTAAAATACAGAGTATTAACAACAATACAATTAATATCCATTTTTAATTTTTTTTATTTTATATACAGATATCGTAAAACATAGAATTCCGATGTAGCATTGATAGCGTAAATTATACCTTTTAACGGAAATTAAGGTTTTAAAATATCTAAAAAATAAAAACAATTTTATTTTTAATTATATGTGACAAACGTTAGTGTTAATTTACTGACCTAAATCATGATTTTAACTGAAAATATTATTTGGTTGGGCTATAAAAAAACATTAATTAACTTTAATGCGAAGCCTTAAAAATATTAGATACATAAATTAACAATATTAATTTTAACGCATGCCAATGTCACTAAACATACAAAAGTATGAAGTTTGTATTAATTAAAGACACGGAAATCGTATTTACAACTTACCTAAAATGACTAAATTTTTTTGATAATAGACTCTTTGTTAATCAACAAGTTGCAGCTTTTCATACTGTATTAAAAACTTGAAAATTCAAAATAAAAACTTGGCGAGTTGGAAAGGGGTTTACATTACTCCTAATTTAACCATACAAGAGATATACTTTTTTTATTAATTAAGAAGATCAAATGATAAGTATAAGGAAATAATGAAATTTTGAAAATTAATTGTAACTTTTCAGCAAAGATGACACTCCAGTTTTTTTTTTTTTCCAACTCCGGCTTTCTTATGATAAATGAATATTATGCCTATAATAAAGAATTAAAAAACTAACTGCAACTGGAGAAATTGTAGTAAAAAGTTTGAAAGGATTTTTACTGCATTCCTAGTATCATCTTATAAGAAGATAATTTATAGGAGCATTATTCAAATAATAATACAAAAAAAAAATTATAATTAATTATAAATTTGATCTAATATGGAATCCACTTGCAAAGTCTAAAAGGATCAATTAGCAATTTGTGTTTGAGTTTCGTGGCTTTGTAACATTATAGATACATATGTAATTTATTATTCAAGCTTTTTAGATTCTTTTCAATAATTATTATTTTTCAACTGATAATATAGTCAATTCATGCGATTCATTTTTTTTCCCCAGACATTATTGATTTTAAATAGGATTTTAACCAAGGTAACTATTCACATTATTCAATAATCAAAATGGACACATGGAATATAATTTCTTATCTATATGTATATTAAGTTGAGTAATTTAATTTTCAACTTGCACAATTTCTCCTAGCATTTTAGTTCCAATCTAAGAAATGTCACGATATAATTAACTTGAAACGAATCTACTAAGACCTTGAAAGATATACAAAATCAAAGTTCTAAAAATTGATTCGGTTAAGTTTCAGTGGACTACTATTTTACTTAACTACCACTTTCATCTATGATTACCTTAACTAAATCCCTAAAAAATTCGTATAATATAAGAATTATGCGACTAATGATTGGTAACAAAGATTAAATTTTTTTACTTATCTCAATAAGAAATAATAATTATTTGAATTACATATTTTATATTTAATAGGAATAATTTTAGGGGCCTAATTATGTAGTCTAGAATAAAAAAGAAGAAATAGAAAAAGGACAATGAAAGAATAGGGAAAGAATCTTGGTACGCAAGCATAAGGAAACGCGGTATTAGTCCTATTCCCAATCAAATTGGGTATTAAATCGGCCTATATATATTTAACTCTATAACATCAAACCTTATAATCCCAACAACTTTCATTCTACAACGTAACATGTCTCATACTACTACTTTGTTGCAAACAAGAGATCAAGTGCCCAGACATATGGCTACAACAGCTCGAATGAGTGTCAATTATAGTATCATGCCTCATTGTTCGTGGGTGCCGTCATCAGTTCCTCATAGTATTCTTGATAAACTTAATGCAGAGATAGAAGAAGAAGAGTTTGGGGTTGACATACCTGAGTATAGTGTTAATCATTATGCGTTTTCGGTGCCACAGTTTGATGATAGTCGTGATGATGAAATTAAAGAAGAAATTGAAGAAGAGGAGGAGGAGATAGAGGAGTTTGGGGTTGACATAAATGATAGTCTTGATCAAGAAATAGGAGAGTTTGGGGTTGACATATCTGAGTATTTAGAAACGAGAACATATTATGGTCCAATGTGTGATGATGAGGAAAAAGATGCATGTTTCATATGTGCATATGAATATGAAGATGAAGATATCATTGGCACACTACACTGTGGCCATGACTTTCACGCAGATTGCGCCAAGAAGTGGCTACTGACGAGGAAGAAGACATGTCCGTGTTGTAGCGATCCAGTTCTGCCCATTCAGTGATAGCTCTAGTTTTGCATCAGTATTATTGTTATTACTTTTATTTTTGTATTACTCATCGTAGGTTTAGACATGGGACTAAGAAGAAACCCTCCCTAGGAGGTGGGCTTCTTAATTCCATTAAGGCAAGTATTATTAGCAGGTTTTGTTTGTTTTTTAGCTTGAAGAGAAGACAGCAGACCAGGTTGTGGCCTAGCTGAAGTTTTGTAATTCTCTTGGTGATTAATAAAATAATTTAGTACCATAAAAAATATCTGTCCCCTGTCCGTTCCTAGTGCTGTGGCTACTTCTTGGCACATCTACTTACAACACAAATGGAGTGCTGTGTATAACACAATTTCATGGTTCAAACTGGTATTTAGACTGAAAAAGCGTCCTCGGCATACTCCTCACATCACAGTAAATATTACTGAATCTAAACCAAAATATTGTTTCAAAAGAAGGGCACAGAGAGAGAGAGAGAGAGAGAGAGAGAGAGAGAGAGAGAGAGAGAGCTTATATCTTCTGTAACATGAGAAATTGAAAATATTCCTCAGTCCATAACTAATCAAACAATCAAGTACAAGGCAGGATAAAATGTGTTCATTCATGTATCAGTTCAAATCTTTTCCAAACAAATATACCCTATCATGGAGGTCCACAAGAAGCTAATACTATAATCATTGACCAAGGGAAGTAAAATATAGAAACAAGGATAAAGAATGCTATGAAGTGACTTGGATAATCAATCTTGGGGCTGCAATCAATTCAGTAATGCCTAGTGGTCCAGTTAATAAAGCTCTCATTGATAAGCAATCCATGTGGTTACTTCCTAGTATATAGAGGGAGAAGTACAACTGCCATGTCAATTTTTGCGCTCAAAACAAAGAGAACCTCTTCAACCATTTGTATTGCTCTTTGTTCTAAGAAGAACAGCACCCGGCTTTCTTTACTTCAGAAACATCATCCTTCCCTCCAACATTAATAGTCTGCCCCTTCGGCAATGCTGCAGGGTCATCTCCTACTTCAAGAGCTTTCCTGCTAACAACACGGTGTATTTGAGTGAGCACTTCTGTGAAGGCATTGTCCACGTTCATGGACTCCAACGCAGATGTTTCCATAAAAAATGTACTTTCCTTCTCAGCAAACGCCTTGGCATCCTCAGTTGAAACAGCCCGCAGATGACGCAAATCTGCCTTATTACCCACCAGCATTATGACAATGCTAGAGTCGGTGTGGTCTCGGAGCTCTTTTAACCATCTCTCTACATTCTCAAAGGTTACATGACGAGTGACATCATAGACAAGCAATGCACCGACAGCTCCTCGATAGTAGGCACTTGTGATTGCGCGATATCTTAAACAAAGAGCACAAATTGAGAAATTATTATGATACAAAACATCGAACCAAAACATTTCCATATTGGCAAGTAAGATATAAAATAACATGGAAATTGTACTAGGTAAAACAAGATGAACATCAAATATTTATAGGACCTTAGACTGTAAAAGCTATAGAAACATGGGTCAATCAAGGCTAGAAACCTACTTCTACAACAATAGATAGGAGAAAATAAGTAATGAAAAGGGACCCCTAGTACATCAAACTTATTTATAACAAGAACATGACCACATCTCATTTCAGATTTCAAAACGAACGAAAAAATAACAGCCGAAATCATTTCAGAGATCAATGTTATCCTAATGAAACAAAATCAAGAAAGAACATTTCATCTTAGATCCATGATTTTAAAAAAAGTGAAGACTAACTTAATTTTGAAGACTGATCCCCTTGGAGTAGGGTGGGCAGTAATCTATAAAGTCAAAAGGTTACTGTCGTAGCCTTGCCATCCTAGCTGATCACCTGGCTCTTTTGTTTGAGGAAAACCACACGAAATCCATCAAACTATATGATTAGGCAGTGGAATACAGTAAAATGGAGATTCAAGGAGAGCCAGAAAAGAGCTTGAACTCCTTTTCTAGCCCGGGCATGCAGCTCACTTGTGAAGTGGTCTCGGTAACAATTGGAGGCTAGCCTGTTCTGGACGAGAAATAAGAAAAAAAAGTCATTGGCTTTTTGAGAGCAATCTGTCCAAATCTCTTGCCCCCGAATTACGAAAAGCCCGTTGGTTCTAGAAGAAAAAAAGGCAGTGGCTTTACCTAGGAGACTGAGATTTCAGGGGCGGAGCTAGCTTGAAGGAAGGGGGTTCAATTGAGCCTCCTTCGCTGAACAATTATGTACTTAAAAAATAGGGCTAAAACTAGTTATTTTGGTTATATATAAGTTGTTGAATCCCCTTGACATAAAGAGAAATTCCAGAAAGTCGTAAAAGGGGTTGAAAATATGACTTTAGGTCATAGGTTCAAATCCCAAATATGACAATTTTTGAATCCCTCTTGTTTAAATTCCTGGTTCCATTTTCCACCACTGTGAGACAAGAAATCTCCAAAAATTATTCACAAACAGAGCAGTTTTGCACTTACTCTCAAAATCTCGTGATTGTACAGTTCAAAGTGTTATCAAACGCAAAGAGTGAAAAACAAAATTCGTTTAAGAAAGCAAAAACCTTTAATGAAGAAGTGAAATTGAAAGATAAAAATATCACAATGTGTAGTTCAAGAATAATAATAACAAATAGAAACGACAATTATATAACCAGAAGAACTGGAAAAAAAAATACAACTAGGTAAAGTATTCAGGTGGCAATTTTTTATGAATGTGGTGTCCGGGCCAGCTTGCAGGCACTCAACTATTCCACTGAGTACCTGATAGCTCCCACCAACAAAGGTATGGGTATTTAGGTGGCATTTATTTCAGCAAAAATTGACAATTTTTCTCTTCAACCAAAGACAATTACATTTTTTTTGTTGCAACCTGAGCTTTCTCTAATGATAAATTTGAAATAAAAAATGTCAATATTTTCTGATACAAACACCATCTATCATATAATAATGTTTGTATCAGATCTGATTTTGCCACAAAAACGAAATCCTAACAAGTTATATAACGTCAATTGAGCAAAGCAATTTGTATCAGAATTTCAGATCTCAAGTATTTACAGTTCAATGAATACAGTAAAAAAGGAAATTGAGTAAATGAAAAATGGAGATACCGTTCTTGACCGGCGGTATCCCAAATCTGAGCCTTGACGACTTTATCGTCTACACGAATGCTACGAGTGGCAAATTCAACGCCGATCGTTGACTTTGACTCGAGACTGAACTCATTGCGAGTGAATCTGGAGAGGAGGTTGGATTTACCGACGCCGGAATCGCCGATCAATACAACCTTGAATAAATAATCGTAATCGTCGTCCGCTCTGTATGCGCCCATTACTGTCTATTCTAGGTCTCTCAGTGTGTGTCTGTGTGTATACAGAGAAGAAGAGATATGATGGGTTTGGGAAGAAATGCAGAAAGAGGAGCGGAGTGGAGCACCGCTACAAGGAGGAGAGGGACACCTATTCAAAGATTTTATGACTACTACTAATTCTTAGGCACGCTCATTCTACTTTTTTACGTGACTCTTAATGGTCCAATATGAATGTTATTTCAATTTCTTATGGGATGGTCCGTGCTTAATTTGTTCGACTACTTTTAGTTGCAAAAGCGAGCAAATGATCGGAATAAGGCAACGGGGCGGGTGCGGGTTTTGTTTGATGCGAGGCGAGCGGGTTTACTCTTATGTGGGTTCGGGCCGGGACAGTGGCAGATTAAAATAATTTTTAAAATTATTAAAGCGAGGCGGGACGGGTTGCGGGTTTTATGCCGGTTCAATGTGGATTTAATGCGGGGCAACTTCGAATTTTATTTTTTTTGAAACAAAGCAATCATTTCAACTACAATTTCACATTCTTTTCACTGGCACGAATACTATTTTGAAATTCGGGGCATATAAAAAAATATCCTTAAAGCTGATTTTGTTTAAGTATATGTTATTAAGAATAGAGTTTAAGATAGATAGTGTAAGCATTTAAATTTTATTGGATTTAAATCCATAAAATAATTTGGATCATATTAAATTCAAGACATTAGTCCAAATAAATATTGTAGCCAGTAAATTGGGCTAATTATTAAAAGTCAATATATGTGTTGGATTAGTCCATTTAATTGGACTACAAATTAAATGATAAGCCCACTTCATTAGCCCAAGGTCCAAATGGCTATTAGCCCGTCTTAAAGCCCAGGCTCATGCCACATGTCAAGTTATGTGACAATCCAAGTCAAAATAACGAGCCAATAAAATCAAGACACATGCCAAGCGACGTGGCAATCCAAGACAAATAAATGAGCCAATGAGATTGTGTCATGTGTCAAGTGATATGGCAATCTAAGATAAATAAATTAACCAATTAAATCATGCCAAGTGTTTGGATGGTATTGGTCAGTTCAAACGGACCAATCAAATCACAGAGCCACACCACTCCTTACAACTATAAATAGAGGTCTTCATAAAGCTAGAAGACGTGAGAATTAAGAACAAGAAGCAAGCAGAGAGCTCGTGGATCAAACACCGCAGATTCTCTACAAGCTATAAGTTCAAGCACTCAAGCTACAAGTTCAAGTCCAAATTCAAGATCAAGAACGAAGCCAAATCAAATACCAAGGCGTTCAAGATCAAATTACTTGTTCGTGATCAAGCACAAATTCAAGTTCAAGGAGGAGATTCAAGATCAAGCTTTACAAGCCCTTGAATCAAATCAAAATCAAGTTCATCAATATACTTTACATTCTTGAAGAATCAGAGGAATACCATAGAGATTGTAACACTTTCATTTATTGAAATCAAATACTACATTTTGTTACGCAATTTTCTAGTCTTGATTATTTATTTTCTCGACGCGAAAATTTGTTGTTACAAATTTCTGGCACGCCCAGTGGGACAATCTCTACCTCTCATCTCTTCATATTACCAAATTTCAAGAACGCAGAAATGGCTCCTAAGAAGATCAACTTCAAACTCACTACTGCTAAGGCTACGGATTCCAAGTTTTCATCTGATGTGGAAGACTTGCTGGATGCTACTGTGGAAAGTGTAGGACCTGTCACTAGGAACAAAGCAAACCTGCTGGGGCAAAAAGCATTTCAAATGCCGTCTGCATCTGTTCCTATCTTTGATCTTCAATCCTCAAAAGGGGCAAGATCCTTTCCAACTGAATTGGAAGAAGGAGCGAACATTGCTGAAATTGTTGAAAAGACATTGGCTCTACTTAGCCCTTCTAGATCTAAGAACACTATCACACAGGGTGATGATAATGTCTTGATCACTGGATCTACTCCAAGCACTCCACGTGAGTTGTTCCACTCAAAGTACGGTATAAGAGAAAATCCGTGCTTTGCTCCACCATCCACGACAGTTATCCAAGCAATGGTGACTAATACCTCAACTGTTGAAGAACAACTCGCAAATTTAACAAAGGCAATTGAAGGGTTAACGAAGCATATGCAAGATCAAGATAATCAAATTGTCAAGCTGACAGATAGAGTTGAAAGCATGATGGAGGGAGATTCAAGCCATGCACCTGGAAAGCTACCAATGATGCAGGATAAGGGAGACTCATCTGCAAGGCAGACAACAACTCCTAAAGAATTTCAGATTTCATCCGACGGGGTTATTCCCATTGATCAATTGAAGGACTTCATTATGGGAACCATCAAAGACAAGTACGATGTTGCTGCCAAGTCTTCTCTCGCATATGCAAAGCCATATACTACGAGAATTGATACTTTGAAGATGCCTGCAGGTTATCAACCTCCAAAGTTTTAACAATTTGACGGTAAAGGGAATCCAAAGCAGCACATTGCACACTTTGTTGAAACTTGTAATAATGCTGGAACCTATGGAAATTATCTTGTCAAGCAATTTGTCCGTTCCTTAAAAGGAAATGCTTTTGATTGGTACGCTGATCTTGAGGCTGGTTTCATCGATAGCTGGGAGCAACTTGAACATGAATTTCTCAACCGCTTCTATAACACAAGGGGAACCGTAAGCATGGTTGAACTCACAAACACACGTCAATGAAAGGATGAACCAGTTGTCGATTTCATCAATCGATGGAGGAATGCGAGCCTCAATTGTAAAGACAGATTTAGTGAAGCTTCCGGAATAGAAATGTGTATCCAAGGAATGCTCTGGGGACTTTGCTACATCCTGCAGGGTATCAAGCCTAAGTCTTTTGAAGAATTGGCTACACGTGCCCATGATATGGAGCTAAGTATGTATTCAAGTGGAAATCAAGTGCCACCTTTTTATGAACCTCGCAAGGTGAAGGACAAACAAGAAATAAAGAAAGGAGGCAAGTTTTTGTCGAAGTCTGAGAGCAAGGAATCAATAAATGTTAATGCCTTGCCACTAAAGGTCACTACAAAAGTGAGTAAGAAACAAAGTGTGAAGACAACATCCTTACAGGATAAAGTTGGCCGAAAGTTAACTCTGAAGGAAATGCAAGCGAAAGAATATCCATTCTTGGACTCCGATGTTCCAGCAATTTTTGAAGAGCTCCTTGAGTTGAAACTCATTGAGTTACCCGAAATGAAGCGTCCAGATGAAGCTGGGAAGACTAATGATCCAAATTATTGCAAGCACCATCGGTTGCTTGGCCACCCTATTGAAAAGTGCTTTGTGTTCAAGGAGAAAGTCATGGACTTGGCCGCTGAAGGAAAAATCTTGCTTGAGGATGAGAAAGACAGTTCGAATCAAGTCTCTTTCGCTTTTGATTTACTTGATCCCATTATCCTTTGCAATTTTATTGAAGTACATGAATGTGATAACATCCAAACTGCATCATCACCAAATATGATTAAATTTGGTGACTTTGAACCTATCGATGTAAGCAAATCATTGCTTCCCCCTATGGCGTATAAACCAATAGTGAAGGAAAGATCTCAAGAGAAAAGTGATTCACGTGATGATCATACTGATGATGAAGGTTGGATTCTTGTGACTCGGCGGAGACGCTGCAAGACAAATTCACAAAGGGAGTCAAATAAGCAGTTGACTAGCGCAAAAATGGTAAAAAGACCCAAGAAAAAAATGATAAAGAAGATCTGGAAGAAAACAAAAATGGCGGAGAATCATTATCAAAGGCTACGTCGTCCAGTGACATTATAGGAATTCCTGCCAATCTGGTTACACCCGCAAACTTCCTATGAATATATCAGGCCTCGTGTTGTAAGATAGGTGAAGAAGAAACAAATAAAGAGGATCCATCATTGCTGCCACCTCCGCTGCCTGAAAAACTCACTGGAAATTCTGAAGAAGTGTATGTTTGTGATGCAAAAATCACATTTACTGATGATGATCTTTTGCTTGGTGAAACATACCATAATCGCCCCTTATTTATGGTTGGCTTTGTGCGAGAACAGAGAATAAGTAGAATCTTGATCGATGATGGGTCTGGTGTCAATATTCTCCCAATTTGTATTGTTAAAGAGCTTGGCATACCAACTGATGAACTATGTGAAAGTCGTGTGATGATCCAAGGATTCAATCAAGGGGAGCAAAGAGCTATAGGGGCTATCAAATTAGAAATAAATATGGGAAATTTGCATTCGAGTGTATGGATGCACGTGATCGATGCAAAAACTTCATATAATATCTTGTTAGGAAGGCCATGGCT